>MU392670.1:0-99681 GCA_022578505.1 Nemania abortiva
ATATTTTATTATATTTAAAAAAAAAAATTTAAAATTTTAAAATTATTTTTAATTAATAAAATATTTTAATAATATTTATTTTAAAATATATTATTACTTTTTAATAATTATATATAATATTATTAAAGTTTAAAATAAATATTAATTAATTTTTTAAATATTAGTTTTTTTATTTATAATTTATATAAAATTATTTTTTATTTATATATAGTTTTAATATAAATAATATTAATATTATATTAAAATTTATTAATAATTTAATAAAGCTAATAATTAATAGTTTATTAACTTTTAGTGGGTAGGTAGGTTTTAGTCCTTGTTTTTGCTAAGGGGTTTAACTTTTTAGGTTTATGGTTGTATATATTAAATTTTTAAACTTTTGTTTAAAACTAATATTATTATATAATTATTGGAAATATTTGTATATAAATAAGTTGTATAGGAGGAGAGGGTTAGTAGGGCTTTAGGCTTACTAAATAAAAAAAAAAAAAAAAAAAAAACAAATAGTTTATTAACTATTTTTTTTTTTAATAATATAATTTATATAAATATATAAAAATTTAATAAGCTATTTTTTTTTGTTTTATTATTTAGTTTTAAAACTATATTATATTTTAATTATAATAAAAATATTATATTAATTATTTTTTTAAAAAAAAATTTTTTAAATAAGCTAATTATAATAAAATTAATAATTAAACTAATTTTATATATTTTAGGTTTTTTTTTTTAAAAAAAGTATTATTTAATTATTATAAATTTTTTATAGCAATATTTATTATAATAAACTAATTATTATAGTTTTTTAAAATAAAAAATTATTTAATTTTATAAATTTAATAAAAATTAGTTTTAAAAATATAACTAGTTAAATTTTATTTTATTTTTTAATATTAAAATAATTTTAAAATATTTGTTTAATTTAAATAATTATTATTTAATTTTTAGCTTTTTATTAAGCTTATTTAACTTATTTAACTTTAGCTTTTTTAATAAATATTTTTTTAGCTATAACTATAAATTGTTTTAAAATTTAATAAATTTAATTTAAATTTATATTTTATTATATTATATTTTTTTATATTATAAAGTTAATATATTTTTTTATTTTTGTTTTAAAAAATATTATAATAATAAAAAAATATTATATTAATAAAAACAAATTGTTTAGCTAAATTAATTATTTATATTAATAATTTATTAATATATTATAAATTATTAACTATTATAATTTAATTAATATATTATAACTAATATTTATAATTTTAAATTGTTACTAAATAAACTGTTTTTTATTTATTTTAAATATAGCTATTAAATATTTAAAAAAAGTTTTAGCAGAATTTTTTTTAAAATTAATAAAAAGTTATAAATATTTTATTATTATAATAAAAATATTATATTATTTTTTTAATTATTTAATAAACTATTAATTAATTAATAAATTAGTTTATATTTATATAAGTTATATAAATATAAACAATTTTATTAAACTATTTATATTAGCTATAATAAATATTTAAACTAGCGTAAAGCTTTTTATTAGTTTTATTTATTTTTTAATTTGCTTAAACTAAACAAATCTAAGTTTTTTTTTATTGCTAGCTTTTAAATAAATAATAAAGTTATAATTTTTAATAAGTTTAAGCAATTTTTAATTATATATTTTATTTGCTTATATTTAAAGCAGGTATTATTAGCTTAATAAACTTTTTTTTATTTATTTATTAAGCTAGTTTATTTTTTATTATAAATATTTTATTATAATTTAATAATTATAGTTATAATTATAGCTTAAATAATAATAGTTTTAATTTTAGCTTTTTAAGTTTGTTAAAAAGCTTATTAATAATTATAAGCTACTTTAGTTATTTTATTATAAAATTATTTATAAATTAAAAAAAAATTAATACTAATTTTAAATAGCTTATTATTAAAATTAATATTAAAATATTTTTATAAAAATTAAAACTATTACTTAATTAAATAGTAAAACTGTTTTTTTATATTTTATAAAATTAAAGGTTTAATTTTTTTTAAAGTTATTTTTTAATATTTTTTAGTAGCATAATAATTAATTTTAAAATTAAAAATTAGCTTGTTTTTTTTATACCCTATAATATAGCTGCTATTAAGTAGCAAACTAACCTATATTTATATTAACAGTTTTAACTAAGCCGTGCTATAGCTATTTATAAATAATATTTTATAGTTAATTATAATATAAGCTTTTATATAGTTTAGTTATAATTTAGTTAATAGCCTAGCAATAGTATACTACTACTATAACTAGTTAGCGCTTTAGCAACAGTATTTTAATACAAAAGCTTTAACTATTACTAGCTAGCTGCAAGCCTGCTAAATTTTTATTTTACTATATAATAATATAAAGTTTTTTAAAAGGCTATATTTAGTCCTAAGCCTTTTATAAGTGCTATATACTATAGAAATAGTTATTAAAAGGGAAGAAAGTACAACAATATAAACAAAAAAAAAAAAAAAAAAAAAAGTTAAAACTATTTTAATTTTAATATTTTAGTTTTTTATATTAAGCTATTAAATTATAAAATAAGTTTATAAATATTTATATTATTAGCTAATTAATATTAATATTATTTTAAAATATAATATATTATTATAGTTTAATTTAAATTAAAATAAATTAATATTAAAGCTTAAACTATTTTAATTATATTATTAAAAAAACATATAATTAATTAATAATAAATTTTTATTAATTAATAAGCTTTTTTTTTAATTATAATATTAAATAATATATATAGCTTTTTTTAATATAAAAAATAATAATATTTTTTTTAAACTTTTTAACTAATTAATAAGCTTATATATTAAATATTTTTTTATTTTTAAAAAGCTTGCTTAAATATTTAGCTTAAACTTTAGCTTTTTTTTATATAAAATAAATATAGCTTATATTATAATTTTTTTAAATTAAAAAATATTATTACTTTTAAAAAAAATATTATATTTTTATTAAAATTATAAAATATTACTTTTTAAATAAACATTTTTTTTAATAAGTTTTATAATTTTTTAATTTAATATTGCTAATTTTATAGCTATATTAATTAATATATTAATATTATTATTTTTATTATAGCAGCTAAAATATAACTATTTAAGCTATTTAAAAATATTAAAGCTTTTTTTTTTATTATTTTTTATTTTAATAAATATAACTTTTTTATTTTTATTTTATAAAGCTTAAATATTATTTTTAGTTTTATAAAAAAGTTATTTTTTAAAACGAAACTAAATAGTTTTTTTTTTTGTTTTTTTTTTAGTTTTTTTTTATAATATAATAAAAAATATTATAAATAAGTAGTATTAAAGTTATAAACTAAGCTATTATTAATTAAATGGTTTATTATAATATTATAATAAAATTTATAAGTTTAAATTTTTATAAAAATATATAAATAGTTAAAATTATAAAATATTAAAGCGCTTTTAATATTAGTTTTATTTTATTAATAGTTAATTTAATAATTATAAATTAAATAAATAAAATAAATTATATATATTTAATTAAACATTTATTAATAAATATTTAAAAAGCTTAAAATAGTATTATAATTTAAATAGTAATATAAAAGTTAATTTATTAATTTTATAAACAAAGATTTTAAATTAAAAAAAAAAAAAAAAAAAAAAAAAAGTATAAAAAGTTTTAATTTAATATAAAAAAATTATATATATATATAATAAAGCTATTGCTATTATTTATAATAATAAATATATAAAATAAAATGTTATTTATTAATAAAAAGATCTAGTAGGATTTAAATAGTTTAAGCGACTTAGTTCCTTATACTAATTGTTATATGTAGCTAAGCGAATAAATTAGCTAGCTAAAAGCGGTTAATAGATTTAATTAGCTTTAACTTTAAAGATTTTAAATATATATAGGTTTTTTTAAAAAACCTACTTTTTAAATTTATTTAAAGCTAAATATTTTTTTTTACTTATAAAGTTAATAAGTAAAAATAAAAATAAATTATTTTTATTTATAAAAATTCTTAAGTAATTAAGTAATCTAAAGTTTTTAAATTAAAAAAAAATAGGTTTTTTAAACTAACTAATATATAGTTGGCTTTTTTGAAAAAAAGCTTTTTAATAGTAATACTTATTTATTTTTAGCTATTTTATTAGCTATAAAATAACGTTTTTTTTTTGTTTTTTTTTATATGCTATTGTACTTTCTCCCTTTTTAGCAACTATTTTTATAGTATATAGCACCTATAAAAGGCCTAGAACTAGGTGTAGCTTTATAAAAAACCTTATATTACTATATAATAAAATAAAAACTTGCTAAATTTATAACTAGCTAGTAGCAGCTAAAGCTTTTATATTTAATTAAAACTAAAAGCTATTATTAAAATATTAATTAATTATAGCAATAATATACTATTATTAAACTATTAATTAAATTATAATTAAACTATATAAAAATATATATTATAATATATATAAAGTGCTATTTATAAACAATTATAATATAGCTTAATTAAAACTATTTATATAGGTTATAAATTAAATGCTATTTAATAGCAGTTATACTGCAGTTAAAAAGTATAAAAAAAACATATTAAGCTTAAAAACTAAAAATTAGCTATTATGCTATTAAAAATTAAAAAATAATTTAAACAAAAATTAAACTTTTAATTTTATAAAATATAAAAAAACAGTTTTACTATTTAATTAAATAAAATTAATAAATTATTTAATTAGTTTATTTTAGTTTTAATATTTTAATTAAAATAAAAAAATATAAAAAAGTTTATTTTTATTTTATAAAATAATAAACTAATAAATTTATATAATAAAACTATTTATATATAATTTATTTTTATTAATTTATTTAATTTATTTATAAATATAAATTTAAACTAAAGTTTTTAATTAGTTATAATAGTTATAAAAATATTAAACATTTTAAAAAAGCTTTTATAATATATTTTTATAATATTTTTTATAGTTATTTTTATTATATAAAAAATTATTTATATTTTTTTATTAAAATAGTTTATTATAACTAATATATTATTAAATTTTTATTTATTTTTAAATATTTGTTTAAAACTTATAACTATATAGCGTTATATTTGTTTTAATATAAAAAAAAGTTATAACTTGCTAAATATTTTATTTTTAAAAACTTTAGCTAGTTAGCATTTTATATAATTTAAAATATAAATATTGCAATTTTTAGCTAATTTAAGCTACTAATATTAGTTTATAATTAGCTAATAAGTTTTTTGTTTTTTTAAATATATAATAGTTATATAATTATATATTTTTATAATTAAATATATATATAAATAAAATAGATTTAAAACTATTAACTTTTTTTTAAATATAATTAATTTTTTTTTTAAAGTTTAAAAATTATTTTTTTTATTTATATATATTTTTTAGCAGTAAATTTTTATACTTAAATTTTTATAATTATTTTTAAAAATTTAGTTTATTAAGTAAAATTTTTATAAAAATTTTAGTTTTTTTTTATAAACTAAGGCAAATATAGCTACGTTTTTTTTTTTTTATATTTATTTTAAAAAAATATATATATATAGCTAAAATATAACTAAATATTTTTATGCTTTTTTTTTTTTTTTTTATATATATAAATTTTTTTTTTTTTATAAAAAAAAATTAGCTATTATATTTTTTTTTTTAGTTAAAAAATAATTAAAAAATTATATTTTAAAAAAAGTTTATTTTAATTAGTTTATTATAAATTAAAATATTATTTATTATTAAAATATTTTAAAGCTTTATAGTTAATAATTATTAAAAAAAGCTTTTTTTAATAGTTGTTAATTAGTTTTAAGCGCTATTTTTTTAAAACAAGTATTATAGCTAGCATTTTTTTATTATATATATTATAGTTTAATTTAATATTATTTATTATTTTTAAGTAATAAGCTATAAAGTGCTATATTTTTTTATAAAATTAAAAAAGTATTTTTATAAATATTTTATTAAATATATTAGTTTTAATTTTAGTAAATAAGCTATAATTATAATATTTTAATAAAAAAGCAAACATTAATATTTTTTTTAGTTTATTAAACAATTTTTAGTATTTTTTTATTTAATAAAATATTATATTTTTTTTTATAAGCTGGATTAAAAATATTATTATATAGCTATATTTATAAATAAATTTATAATAAAAATTATAAAACTTTAAAAAAAATTATATATTTTTTATTATTATAAAGGTATTTTAATTTTTTATTATTAATATTTTAATAAAATTTATATATATATTTTTAATACTTATAATATATTTAAAAAACTTAGTTTTAATAATATAAAATTTTAACTTTTTAAAATCTGTTTATAACCTAATATTATATAAACATAATAAAACTTTTTTTATATATTTTTAATATTTTTTTATATTATTAAAATAAATAAAAATATTATTTATATAAATATTATAAAAGTTATTTAAATAATTAAATAAAATATTATTAATAAACTTTTAAAATATAAAAAAATTATTTATTAGCTTAAATAGTAATATTTTATAATAGTATGCTTTATATTTTATATAAAACATAGTTAAATTTTTTTTTTTAAAAGCTATATATATATAATAAAATGTTTAACAAACGTTAATTTTAATAAAAATTTTTGCTTTTAATATTTTAAACAAAGTTTTTTTAATAAAAAAAAAGAAGTACTAGTTTTTTTTTATAAAAGCGTTTAGCTTTTAATAGTTTATATAAAATTTTAAACTACTGTTAGGTTTTTTTATAAATAAAATAGGTAAAATAAATAATGTTTTATTTAATTTAATAAATTTTTTATATAAGTTATTAATTAAATATTTTTTTACTGCTTTTAATTTATTTAATAACATTTTATAAAATAACAAATAATTTAAGTTAATTAGTTTTTTACTTTTTATAAATTTAATTTTATAGTTTATTTATAGTTAAAATAAAAAAAGTTTATTAAAATTTATTTTGCTAAAAGTATATATTAAATTATAATATTTTAGCGGTATAAATTTAGTTACTTTTTTTTTTAGCTTTTTTTTTTTTTTATTTAAAAATTTTTTTGTTTTTTTATTTTTAATAAGCTTATTAATTTAGTAAATATTAATGTTTTATATTTTTTATAACAGTTTATTATGTTTTATTAATATATTAAAAATTATAAAACTAATATTTACTATATTTATAAGCAATTATTTTTTATATTAGTTAATACTATTTTAGCATATTTAATAAAAACTTTAATTATTACAATATTATTTTTTTAATATACTTTTTTTTTTTTGTTATACTATTTTAAATTTATAAGGTTGTTTTGTAAACAAAAAAAGGATTTTTTTTAATATCCGATTTATTTTATTTATGTTTTACTATATAAGGTCCTTTAACTTTGGTTGTTTTAATATATAAATTTTTTTTTATAGTTTTATTTTAAAAAAACAGGTAGCTAAATAATTATTAGCAAACATTATTTGCTTTATATTTTTTTTTATAGCTTTGTTTTATTTAGTATATTGCTGTTTGTTTTTTTTAATTTTTATATTTTTTTTGTTTATATTTGTTTAATAGCTTAAATATTAAAGCTAAATATTTGTTTTGTTTATAGCTATACTATAATTTTTATAGTTAAGTAGCAAATTAAATAAAAATATTAAATAATATTGCTAGCAATTTAGTAATATGTTATATTTTTAAAACTATTTTTTTTTAATTATTAAATTATATTATATATTTAGCATATAAACCAAAATATATTAAAAAGTTTTTTTATAAATATATATAGTTATTTATAATACTTTATAAATTTATTAAATATTTTTATTATTATATTTTATTATACTTTATAGCTTAAACTAAATAATAATTAGCAGGTTAAAGTATTTAATAACTTACGTAATAAATATTATATTTATATATATATATATACTAGCTTTTATATTTTTAAAAGTATTATAAATAGTTAAAAAAAGTCTATTATAGCTTATAATATAAGTATATAGCAACAGTTTTTTTTTAAAAAAACTATTTATAATGTTTTTTTTATTTATTTTTAAAAATATTTTTTTTAAATAAAAGTTTAATTTATTTAAAATTAGTTTTTTGCTTATATATTTAATTTGTTTTTTTTTTATAACTATTAATATATATAAAACGTTTTATAATAATATTAATATAAGCTTTTTAATCGAAGTTTTTGTTACTTTTAAAGCAATTTTTAATTATATAACTTATTTTTTTATAATTAAAACAACAATTTTTTAAAATAAGCTTATATATTTTTTTTTTAATAAGGGAAGTTTTATAAAGTTTAGCTTTAGTTTTGTTTTATTAAGTACTGCTTATAAATAATTAGCTAATAAAAAATTTTTTTATGTTTTAAAATTTTATAAGTTTTTTATTTTTATATATAGCAGCATGCTTTTTATTTTTAATGCTAAAAATATAAGCTATTTATATATAGTATTTTATATATAATTTAAAATTTATATTTGTTTTAAAATATTTAAATATAATTTTTATATTTAAGCAAATGTTTAGTTTATTTTTAAAATTATTTATTTATTAGTTTTTATTAAGCTTTATTTTATTTATTAAATAAACAAACTTGTTTTTAAACTTAAAAAACTTATTAAAAAAATATTTAATAAAGCTATTTTTTATATATAAGGTTTTAAACGTTTATTTAAACTTATTTAATATATTAATATTATAATAGTAATTATATAAATGCTATATTAATTTATTAAGCTTAATAATAATATTAAAATAAATATTATTAAAGTATAGTTATAAGTTTTTAGCAACTTTGTTGTTTAAATATGCTTATATATTTATTATATAAGCTTTATTATTTATAAACTAATTTATATTATTTATAAGTTTATTTTTTATATTTTAGTACTATATAAAAAAACTAATATTGTTTTTTTTTAAGTTATTATAAAAAATAAAAATAAATATTTTAGCTAATTTTTAAATATTTTTTTTAATATGTTTAATAATATATAATAAATTATAATTATAAGCTAGCAAGTTTATAACTTGCTAATTAGTTTTAATAATTTGCTTATATAGTTTTTTATTTTTTATTTTTTTAGCTTTTAATTTATTTAATAATTGTTTAATTATTTATATATTTTTAATATTTATAGTTAATTAATTAGAATTATTATTTAAAGCAATAATTTTTTTTAAGTACGTTTTTATTTTATTTTTAATATAATTAATAAAATAATAAGCTTAAGCTTAAATAAAGTTTGTTTATAATTCTGCTTTTTTAAAAAGCTTATATAAGTTATATATATATTAATATTATATTATAAAATATAATATATAAAGCTTAAATTTTGTTTATAAAGCTTTAAAATTTTTAAACAACTTTTTAAAACTTATATAGTTTATTAAATTATTAAATTAAAGCATAGCTATTTATACTTTTTTAATAAAACTACTATAAAGTATTATAAGCTTATTTTTTTTTATATATAATATAAATATTGCTAACAATATTTTTTTTTTGTTTTTTTTTAAATTTTAAGTTATATTTATATATTGTTTGCTAAAATAGTTTAAGTTTTTTATTTAGCATAAAAACTTTACTATTGCTGTTTTAAATATTAAAATAACTATATTTTTATATTATTTTTTTATAAAAGTTATTTTTTTATTTAACTTTTTAATATTAATACTAAAAGTTAATTTATATTATATATTACTATAAAAAGTTTTATTTAAACAAAGTATAGCTTTTTTTAAGCTTAAAAGCTTAAATTAGACTTTTTTACAAGCTTGCTGTTTAGCTTTTTTTATTTATGCTATAACGCTTATTAAAGCAACTTTTTAAAATTTAGGTCTAAATTGTTTTTATTTTTAGTTATTGCTAGTAAAAAAATATTTAAAAGCAGTTTTAATACTTTATAAATTAGTTAATACTTAAATTATTATATTTTAGCACTTTATAAAAAATAGGGCTTTTAAATAAATAGCTTTATATTATATAAAAATCTAAGTATAAAAAAAAAAGGGAAAAATATAACAGGGAGCCCTACAAATAGGGCTAATTAAGTAATAAAGTATGTGTAGTAGGGCTATAGAGGTCTAGGGCGGTAGCTATAGGCAGTATGCCAGCCAGGGCGGTAGCCGTGGGCAGTATGGAAGCCAGTGGAAGGCTTATAGAATTGTGGCTCTAGTAGGTAGGTACTGCTACAACCACCCCACTAGCCACCATACCGTAACTATAGTTTATAATATTAAATTTATTAAATAAATATTATTAGCTATAAATTAAAAAAAAAAACAAATAAAAAATAGTTTTTAAAACGCTATATAAACTATATAAATATTTAGTTATATTATTTAAACTTATTAATATATTAGCAAACTTTTAAAAAATAATTATTAATATATTATAAAAATATATTAATTAGTTTATAATAATATATTTTAATAATATATTAATTTATTTAAAAATATTTAAAAAATATAAAAAATATATTAAATTAGTATTATAAATATTATAAAATATAAAATTAAAGATTTATTTAAAAAAAAGCGAGTTTTATAAATAAAAGATCGATTTTTTAAGATTTATTATTATATTAAAAAAAATATAAATATAAGAATTAAAAATTAAAGCAGTTAAAAACTAGCTAATACTAACAAATATAAAAAATATATAATTGTTTATTAGATTTATTAACTATATATAACTATTTATAACCAGATTTAAAAAGTATGTGGCATTTTTAACTAAACTTATAAAAAAAATAAAAAAGTTTTAATAAAAACTAAAGAAAAATTAGTTTTTTAAAAAAATTAAAAAGTTAATATTAAATAACTTAGTTTTATAGCTATTAAACTTAAACAAAAAATATAAGGTTAAAATAAACGCTAGCAAAAGAGCTATAAACAAATAACTAGAACAAAAGGACAAAAATAAAAAGCTATACCTAGTGGCTTTTTTTTTTAAAAAATTTTTAAAACTAAAAGCAAATTATTTTATATATAATAAAAAACTTATAGCAATAATAAAAACATTTAAACAGTAGGAATACTACTTTATAAAATTAAAAAAGCTTATAAAAATATATTTAAATTATAAAAACTTAACTAGCTTTATAATAACTAAAGTTTTTAATAAATAATAAATTAAGTAGTAAAAATTTTTGTTATAATTTTATTTTAAAATTTATTATATTATAAAAAAAAAAAATGTTAAAATAAACATTTTAAACAAACAAAGTAATTATTTAGTATTATTAAAAATAAATTAAACGTTATTATATAAAAAATTTAATAAAACATTAATTATATTAACTATAACTATTAATTATAATAAATAAGCAAAAAAGTTAAAAAAAAAAGCTAAAATATAAGAATATAATATAAGGTACTTAAGCAAACAATATATTTTACTAGAACTATAAAAAAAACTAATTAAAAAATTATATAAAGATTTTTTATTAAAACACTAAGGACTTTATAAAATATTTATTAAACTATAATAAAACTATAACTTTTTAAAATTAAAAAAATTAATTAAAAAAATTATTAACTAATATAATAAATATAATAAAGCAAAAGTAGCAAAATATAAACCTTATGGTATATTATAACTTATTAAAATATTAAATAAAATATAAGCAACTATTACTTTTAACTTTATTATTAAACTATTTAAGTTAAAAAAACTAGCTATAAAAATAAAGTATAACTTAATATTAATAGTTATAAACAAATTAATAAAATATAAATACTTTATATTATATAAAAAGGCAATATTAGCAAAAGATTTAGCTTATATTATATTATAATATATTTTTAGCAAATATAGCTATTTAAAAAAAATTATAATAGATTAAAAACGTATTATAATATTTAAGTACTATTAGTTGTTTATAAAAGCTTTAAAAATTAAATATTAAATATTTATAGTATATTACTTATAAATAAATAAATAAACTAAAAAATTTAACTAAATATTAAAGTAATATTTAAAATGTTATTTAAATAAAAAATAAAATAATTAGGTTAAATTGTTATTAATAGTAAAACTTATATATAATATTTTATATAATAAGTTTATAAAAATATTACTATTTAAAACAAACTATAAATTTAATTTAAACTAGATTATAAAATAACTATAGGTTAATAATATTATATTATTTAAAGCAGAATATTATACTAAAAAACTATTAAAATTATAAATAAAACTATAAATAAAATTTATATTTATTTAATAATATATAAAACATTATTATAATATTAAAAAATTATTAAAGCTAATTTTAAAAAAAGAAATAAAGTTTATTTTTTATAATAAAACATTAAAATAAAAAAATTAAACAATAAGCTAAATTATAAACAAATTAAACTATTTAAAATTATAAAAGTTATTTTAATAACTAACTATTAATTATTATTATTTAAAATAATAAAAATATATTTAATATTTTATATTTTATTATTAAAAAAAGTACTTAATAATATTATGCTTAAAACTAAACTTAAAATAAAGCTTAATATTAATAAATACAAAGTAAAAAAAATATTAAATTTATATTAAAATAAAAAAACAATTAAATATTTAATTAAGTAAAAAAGTTACTTATATAAAAAAAATATATAAAAACTTAAAAAACATTTGTAAAGTATAGTATAAGCAATGGACCTGTTTTATTAAAAGCATTTTAACTAACTATTATTTAAAATAAAAGGTTAATTTTAAAAAAAAATAAGCTTAAAGTAAACCAATTAATCTAAAAAGCAGTAATAATAAAAAACAAATAAAACTATTTTTTTATAAAGCGTTTTTAATTTTTTTTTAAACGTTTAAACTTTTTTATTGCTTTAGTACTTTTAATATCACAATAAAACATTTTAATACTATAATAGTAAAAAAGCTTATGTTGCTTTTATAATTTATTTAGCTTATTAGAAGCCTTTTGTAATATTTAGTAAGTATGCTTTTTTTTTTATTTAAGCTTATCTTTTTTAATAAACAACTTTTTATATTTAATAAATAATAAACTAAAAATATTATATAGATTATTATATTAAATATAAATTAAACATTTTTAAGTACTAAAAGTAATAAAATAAACTTTTTTTTTTAAAATATAACAAAAATAAATCATTATTATAAAAAAACTAAAGCGTTTTAAATAACAAACAAAATTAAAAGTATTAATATATTTATATAATTTTTGTTTAAAATAACCAAATAGCATATTAAAAAAAAAAATAAAAATAAACAAAAAAAAATTATTTATTAAAAATAAATTAGCAAAAATATAATATTTATTATAAATAATAAACCTAAAAAAAAAAAAAATAATATTATAAACTAACTATAAAGTATAAAAGCTAGTTAAAAAATTAAACATAATTAGTATAAAAGTTATAAAAAATAAACAGATTTATTATAAAAATATAAATTTAAATATAATAAAAATTATATAATAAAGTTAAAAGGGTTAATATAGTTAAAGGTTTAATTTGTTTAATTTAAATAACTTAGCAGGTTAATAGGGTTAATAAAGTTAAAAGCTTAACTTAGTTAACTAGTTTAACTTAAAAATTTAATATAAAAAAAAATATTATATAAAAAAAAGTTTTTTTTATAGCTAATAAACAGTTTTTTTTATTTTATTTATTAATTTAAATATATAGTTATTTTTTAAAACTATATAAAAATAATATTTTAGTAACTAATTTAAACCTTATTGTTTAATACTTTAAACTATATAACCTTTACTTTTAAAAACATAAACTAACCTTTAAGCTTAGCTATTTTTAAAAGCAACCAAAATAGTTAGGTTGTTATAAAATTGTTTTATTTATAGTTTAAAAAAGCTATTTTATTAATATATAAATTTATTATAACTTTTAATAGTATAACTAATTTTATTAAAAAGTTTAATAGTTTTATATTTTTAGTAGTATATTTATTATAATAATTAATAAATTTATTAATAATAGTAATAATATTATTAAAAAACTATTAAAAATATTTAAACTTATTAATAAATTTAGTAGTATTATAAATATTTTTAATTAAGCTTTAATGTTTAAAACTAGCAATAATACTTATTAAAACTTATTTAAAACTAAAATTAAAAGCTTTATTATATTTAAAAATACTTTTGTTTGTTTATATATTACTTTTTATTAAAACTTTATTATTAAATAATATATGCCTTATAGTTATATTATTAAGCTAAAAAAATAAAAAGTTTTTTAAAAACTAATTATTATTTTTAAGCTTTTTATTTTATTAATTTTATAGTATAAAAGCTTATATATTAGTTTTTTTAATATAATAGCTTTTATAAAAAAACTAAAAAATTATTTATAAACTTATTTTGTTTGCTTTAATATTATTAAAAAAAAAAGTAATTTAAAGCTTAAACTTATTTTTTTATAGCTTTAATTACTGTTTTTTTTATAGCTTTAAATGTTTAGTTAGCGCTAGTTTTATAAGTAAGTTATAGCTACTTAATAAAGCTTTAAAGCAATAGCTGCTATATATACTTGCAAACAATACTGCTGCTTTACTAATTGCTATATTATTTAAGTAGCCTTAAATGTTTTATATATTTAAAAAATTTATAATAGTTTTAAAAAAGCTTATATAAAGTTATAAAAATATTGCTTATTATTTAATAAAATATTAAGCTATTAAACAGCTGTTATTTTTTATTTAAACATAAAGCTTAAAAGCTTTAAAAAAAAAAACCTAGCTAAAGCTAACTTTGTTTAATAATAAGTTATAGCTTATTAAAAAAAATACTACGCTAATAATATAACTTTTAAAATTATTGTTATAACTGCTTTAGCTACTAACTCTGCTTATAAAAACCTAGTTAGTAAAATATATAATAGTTATAATATTAACAATAAGCTAGCTTTTAATTAAAACAAACTAAAACGTTATTTAGTAATAAAAAAAACTAGTTATAAATAGTTTAATTAAAACTTTATAAAGTAGTAGCAAAAATATTTAAAGCAGTTCTTATAGTTATTTTAATATGTTTTTAACGTTTTTTTAATACTAGCTATATTAATTAAATATAAAAAGTTTTTAGTTAAACTAAACTTATAATAACTTTATAACAGCTATAGCTTAAAGCAACTACTTTAAAAGCAATTTAATACTTTTAAAACTAGCTAAAAAATAATTTTAAAAGCTTATAAAATATAATCTATTGCTAAAAAAGCTAATAAAATAGCTTATAAAATAGCTTATAAAATAGCTTATTATTTGCCTTATTTAATCAGTTAATTATTTAATTTAATTAAAAAAAACAGTTAAATTAGTTAAACAAACCTAAAATCGCTTTAATTTAGTTAAATCAAGCCAACAGCGTTTATTTTGGCTTGATTTGACTGGTGTAATCGCTGTCAGGAGTGGAGGTTCGAGTGTTGATTTGGCTGTATGAAGAACTTAAGACTTGGTGTTATTTAGTATTTACAGCTGCTTGTAGATAGTTGTAATGCTGTCGAAGATAGGATCCAAGAGGTCTCTTTAATACGCAGAACCTCCCCTAAGAGAACCGGCTCGTCCGTCCATCAGCTTGGATCGATTGCGTTAAGAATACCAAGGGTCAATAAATATCCTCGTCTACCTAGGCTGTTCGTGGGGGTCGTGACAACGCATGTCGCATACCAATAAAGCTGAATGGGTTCAGCAGCTCATGCACCGCTCAGAGGCAGTGATAATGCGAAATGTCTAGCCCTTGAATGGCTATTCAGCAAGACTATTGTGTTCTTGCAGCCCCGGAGAGGGAGTTGCCGGCCTAACAACAAATTAAAACGATCACACATGCTCCCTAAAGGGCCAATGACCCCAGAGACACCCTTGCGTAAACAAATGGCCAAGCCGATGCAGACAAGAACACCGACGGGTTGGTCGCCGTTAGTGGAGCCCGGAGCTGCAAGTGCATGCGGGTTCCTGCGATGCATCCTCCTTTCCAGAGAGGGCGATCTAGAAGTTCCCGCTACCGCTTACGAATCACGTAGCAACCGAGGGTTTAACACAGTTAAGAACATTGTATGTGTTCATGTTGTCCACGATCAATTCAAGCCCAGGTAATTGTTGATGCAGTTGACTAGAATCTAGCAACTGAAGAGAACTAATTGAAGGGGCTTGATCCTAACAACACGACTCCGAGGCATATCAAAGACTAAGTAAAACCCGGTTATTGCCGCCACATCTACTGTCTACTGCAGATGATATAATGTCACCTGTGAATCGTAATTCCAGACATACTCTACAGTTTTCAGAGGTATAAATATTGATGTTGCGTGTGCATTAGCGAGCTGACTTTAGGGATAGTGTATGAAAGTGTACACAGGGTAGCATCGTAACCGAGCCCGCAGATGCGATCATTCTTGAAAGCTGCGATTTATCATTTCATATAGCTATGATAAGTTAGATGCCTTTGACTCTTGATAGGTAGTTCAACCGATACTGGTTAGAGTATTGGCTGTGTAGGTGTGAAAAGTGCGGAAGAAGATCCCGCGTACCACCGTTGACGGCAGAGAGGGTGAATTAATACCTTTCCCAAGGAGCTCATGTGAGCGTCTATTCCTAGGCTTTTCTGCTTTTCTATTCGAAAAGGGCCCCGGGCGCCCCCGCTTATATTTGCACTTTAATGTTCAGCTGGGTTCTAGGTTACATCACAGTGGAATGCCCACCCTTTCGGGACTATCAGCTCCCAAGTGTACGAACACCGTGATGCAAGGAAAGGAGGGCACACTGCACTACATTGCCAAGCAACGTCTTCGGTTGGTTCGTCGGTAGTGGTTCGCCACCAGGACCGAATACATTTCAATTAAGCTTACGGAAGCTGAACTGATCCTGCTCTTGGCGCATAACAGAACGGTGACGTTGATTGTGCACATGCCGGTAAATCGGCATAGCACTTTAATCAGCTTCTCCCTATTCTCTAGGCAGGAATCTTTTTCTTTATAGTGTCTCCAAAGTAGTGCGTCAACAAGTACTCAGGACCTTCCCATATATTGCCATTCGTACCTAGAAGCCAAAAGAACTGATTATCGCTTAAAACGACGAAATATTTATTCCAAGATGATGCATGCTTAAAGATAATTCAAGATAGTTGTACAGTTGCTAATAGGCCTGAAGCTTTTCTTGTCGTAAAACATGATACTCTCGCTTGTTGTTCGAACGCTCCCTTGTCTTCGACGATGTCACGGACGGTTTCCTGGAAACCGTCCTAACAGTGGTCTTAACCGCCAGCCTTCAAATCTTGAACGTCCTCCATTCGCAATGATCTCGAACTGAGCGTACCAATGTTCAGGCCGAGCAATATTCATACACTTCCCATCTGAAAATGTGATGAAATGCCCGGAACTAGATATCGAATCCGAAATTACATGACCCCCCAACGAAAGATCTTCTGGATCCCCTTTCCCATTTTCTAAGTCCTCTTCGTCTTCTATGTCTCCCACACTAGCTGAGTCTTCTAATTCATCTGAATCTTCCCAGTCACTCCGATTCCCTGAGTCATTTGTGTCTTCTACCATCCTCACCCCAATAGCAGAGATTTTATCCTTCTCGAAATTGGACAGATCGTTCTTGTGTTCCCTTTCTATAGCTCTCATTCTTTGCATCCACGGGCCAAACAAGAATTCTCTGAGTGTCAAACCACAAGTCCTGTATTTCTCGGTGAACTCTACCATTAAATTCTCTAGGAGATGAATTCGTTCGCTATCCTCTCCTCGAAGCTCCTCGAAGTCGCTTCCGTAATCATAGGGGAGCTCATTCTCCTCCCATTCTGACACAGATAGAGAGATACAGCATGTATGTCTAATGTGGAGACGGCGGAAAGTCAAGCATCGGATAGCATCCTCGGCAAACTCTTGGACTCTCCCAAAGAAATCCAATATTTCTGAAGTTGTGTGAGAATAAGAACCACATCGTTGCAATAGATGGTTGAGTAACACCGACAAGGGAGAACAACCTCTGTGTGTATCCCTAGCTTGATCTGTGCAAACACAGGCGCAGCCATCAGCCATAAGGTTTCTTTTGGTCGAAGAGACTACGGGTAGGAGCATTTCCGTAAAGAATCCCATGTGGCCGTACAGTCGGCACAACCTGTGCAAGACAGTATGCCGTGGAATAACAGGAGGCTCTGCCAGAAGCCGACCTTTGAAGGTCGCCCAGGTATACAGACGAGTAGCATCCGCCCCGTGAGTCAGTAGCCAATCAATGTACGCATCGCAGTGGCCAAATTGATAAGCATTCATCAGAGGAGTGCGCCCACTAGATACGGCATCCACGTCAAGGAATCCCAATTCAAATGCTTCCTGAGCAACTTCTTCAACAACATCACTGGCCACGTTCATTGTAATGTTGTGGTAAATCGATCTTGGACCAGCAAGGTCTGGCCGTGGGGAAAGCCGGAAGTCGCCGGGTTTCAAGTTGAACTTGATATGTGGAAATATTCCATGCCTTTCGAGTAATGCTATCGCTTGAGGTGCTCCAATGTCCAGTACTCTCGCGTCTTGTGTGTACTGTCTGTGCTCGGCTTCTGGGAGGCTCTTCGACAACAGATCTTTTAATTTTTCTCGCCATTCCTTAAGGTGTTGTAGGAATACGCTTATGACTACCATGGGCGCATCACGCACTATAATCCCGACCTTCTCCTCCGTAAGGTGGCATTTATGCTCCAATAAGATCCTTAGTGGTTCCGAGACAGTGTAAGGTTGACAAAGCGAACTCCACGGTATATCGCACGCTGCCACAATTGCGGTCTCAATCCCTGTCCCCGCAAGATACTCCACTAAATCTTCGGAGTGTTGGAGGAGAATTTCTAAGCCTGTTGGCCACCCCATCGAGAGCTCAATAAGTAGTTTCTTGAAAGGGTATTGGGCAATGTTTTTCGGAATCTGAGACTGATTGGCTAAGGCTTGGTGCAGAAGACCTTCGTCTCTCCTCATCAGTGCCTCACACAGAGCGTCTAGCTCAAGGACAGAAGCTAGCTCAGGGACTCTCGCCATTATGAAGCTATACCTCAAGCATTCAATGCTCTCGATAGACCGCCCGTGAATATACTCGGGATTCTCTCGTAAAGCTGTACGTAATATGGCGACTTGATTGGGCGCAAGATCCTGATAATACCAAACCCTAGGTCTATCACGTGAAATCGTGTAGGAGATGGCTGTTTGGGCTTCTAACAATACTCCAAGTTCAAGTAAACTCGTCATCGAAAGGCAAACGTACGTGTCAAGCTTTCTCAATTGCATAAAATTTCTATCCTACCGTCAACGTCTAGTTAGTATAAGGACTCGTAGCGTGCCGAACAAGATATCTTACCAGTTGCATGCTGTAATCGATTAGTGTCATTCCCTGGTTGTTAATATCCAGTGGTGATGCCTTCTTGTTCGCGAAGACTTCCCTAACACTTGAAGCAACGTTTGAAATATATTCTGACTGGTCGAACTGCACACGTTCGTTATTAAGAACGCGGAAGCCCTCATACGCAAGGCTTAGTATACGGAATGCCGGTGATTGAGACTCGTCAACCATCGGGTGATAGCGAACCGATGGACTTATGCTGTAACCACCAGCGCCATAACTGAATGTGTACTCAATGAAAATAGCGGTTCGCAGAATTCGGCGTAGTGCAGTAAAAGATATGCCCCATGTTCGACGCCAAGTGACATTCTCAGCTCTATAGAGTCGACATTCCGGGGCGTGTCTGTACATAGTGTCTTCGTTTGAGTAGAGTGAAAGGTATGCTAAGTGTTTCGAAGTTTGTCTCGTCCGACGGCGTGGCATACGGCTACACGTGCACCGCCAGCCTGAGAGTGACTTCCTTTCGAATTCAACGAGTGACTGGGAAGGAAGCGGCTCCGCTGGTGGATTCTTCGCGTCGGATCCAACTGGTGGCTGCGAAGATAGGGGTGCGACTGTCGGGTTCTCTGCTTTGAGGAGAGCTATTGTGTCACTAAGAAGACTAGGCTTTGCAGCGAGCCTTCTCGATAACATCAAGTGTGAATTGATCGCAGTCGAATGGGAAATATTGAGATGAGTCATCACAAGGGTGGCGAAGTCATTTAAAGAATCCATTATCTCAGCATTTGATTCCCGTTGAGTTTTGTTTTGGGTGACAAGTTGAGTAAGGATCTCATTTCTGGTAGCATCTATCTGAGCTCGAAGCGCCGTAAAACGGTCGTCTGCGGCAGTCCGGAAGTCACCCAACTGGATGAGTGCGGCCTCATTGGATGTTTGAATTACATCTAACTTTGTATCAATAACTTTGATTGAACTGCTTTGTGTATGCTGTGTATCTCTAATGGCTTTGGTAACAGAATCGATTGAAGCATTTGAGCATCTAGAAATCCTTAGTCTATCATCCCATCCAGTCGAGATCGGTAGGTTCCATGGAGACGGACACGGCAACGTTGCAAATGAGGCTTTGTAAGAAGTAGCCAGAGAAGAATAAACAACCTACAGGTTCAAACCTTGAATCGCCAATGAGAGTGTGGTCGCGAAATTTTCAAGGGACTTTTCGAGCTCAAACAATTCTTTGTGGTGACGACCATAGCTAAGCTTTGTCGAGATACCTCTCATCTTTCCTTTGATATCCGTCGCTGGCGACAGCTCGTAAATTCTGAGCTGATCACTGAGACTTTGCATCCGGTTTTGACAGGTTTTCAAATTGACCAAAACGGTATCAACTGGAAGGTTGCTAAGTTCCAAAATCTTCATGGCTCTGTCGATAGAATCAATTGATTCTTTGAATCTGTTTAGATGGTCCAAAGTCTTCGCAATATGCTCCTTTCGAGACTTGACACTCTTGAGATATGACTTGAAACCTCCATAGACTTGCAACCCGAGTGAGACAACCCCAACAGCAGTGCCTAGGGCGCTCACAGGATCCGCCATTGTTACCTAGAGTAGGTCTCTTGACAGGGAATTCAGTTGGTTAAAGGGCTTTTCACGATACCATAAGGAATACGTTGGAGATGTAAGGATAGGTACATATCCTGCTACTGTAAGCGAGGGGTAAGAGGGGTATTTCCCCAGGCAGAAGCAGGCTGTGTCACTGTTGCTTCGCCAGCTTCTCTGCGCCGCCACCGCTAACATTTTGCCCTATCATCGTGTTATGACTACAGACAACCGCTAGCAAATCTCTCTGCGGGCGCTCTTCGCTTCGACATTAGGAACGAAGACCCTTCAAGGCTTCCTCTAGAATATATACAAGTGGTCGCTTTTTAACAAATCAAGACTATTGAAGCAAAGGAGATAAGCGAGAATGAACTTCTTACGTACGTATCTTTAGTCCGCATACTCCCCCCTAGCCCGAGGGCTGCATGTAAATAATTGAGAAGAAAAAAAAAAAAGCTTCAATCATTGGCCATTTTTGCTCGATCTATATATTGGGCAGTTAATCGATTCGCACCGTTTTGGCCCATGCCATGCCACTGCACTCTCACCTTTAGAACGAATAGTGGCAGCTGATATAATGACATAGGCTCTCTTGAACCTTTTTCAGATGTCTACTGATCTACATCGCACAATTTACCTACCTTATCAGTCTGTGTGGCGTCGGGGTTTCTTGTTGTGGAAATGGCACTACTAACGACGTCGACTCTCCTCCAGGGAGGTATCCAAAGGGAAACTTCATATGCAATGACTGTTGTCGCTATATTGGCTGAAACCGCCTCACATTCTTGTACAAATCATTGTTGTCTATTAATGGACAGCTAGATTGATATACTGTTTTTTGTATTCTTAGAGCACTAGGTAGTACAGCTGAGTCCTGACACTCGCTCGGATAATGGCTCGAATAAAGTACCTAAAGACTAAGGTTGCGCCACGACCTACTCATTGTACCTACCTAATTACTTATTTCATCAGGCGGCTGCATAGGCTGGGTGGCTTCGAAGGTTTTGTTGATTCCATAGGCAGCCGTCTTATCAAAAGTGGAGGGCAGCCAATTCCAAGCCAACCAGAACAGCCTAAATCAACCAGGTACACGATTGAGAATAAGTACTTAATTAGAACAATAATATTATTTAGAGCGATTGATTTATTAATACACTATAACTTGAAGTAAGCTTTTACACTAGCAGGTTCATAAAAACCTTCTGCTTATTCACCCTTGGTAAAATGGGTATTTTCAGTGGTAATCGTACTAGCAAAGGCCCAATCTTTTCTACCAGCTGAGCGAGAAGCCTTTGTTTCCTCGGGGCTCTCTGCCTGCGGGTTTCCGCCCCAGAGCTTGTTTTCTTCATTCCAATGAAGCTCAAGCCCCTCTGGAACCGGCAATCCAAGCTTGAGCTTGGCGAAAGTATTGAGCATCTCTACAGCATCACACTTCCCGGAGGTCCAGAGTTTGTGCGCATGACGAGATACTGTTTCCTCGTTAACATGTTCCTGCTTTGGGTCCGGGTTTCGGCGACATTCGCATTCGGGTCTATTGATGTGTCGCGTGAGGTTGCTAAAGTCTAGTCTTCCATTCTCTGTGACGGTCAGTGTAGACTCAACTGAACAGCCCCAAGGGGCTTTCACTGAGGTGGTGGTAGTTTGCGGGGTCATAGGTGCTGGAGTCATCGTTTAAAGAAATAATTTGATAATCGTAAGGGTTCTGAAAAGTTATTGTCGATTGAAATGCCTGCACAAATGCTTCCTTAAATAGGTTATGCATTAAACCACTAGTTTTTCCCTTTCAAAGAACATGATTCCAACCGAGACATTGTTTGATAACAATCCCATTGAACCCATTGTAGGAATTCAAACACGTTAATATTCTACCTTGGCTAAGATTATAACCTATACTAAACGAAAACTTAAACCTAAATAGTTAGCTCATCTCAAAGCACGTCGTAGCTAGAAGAGGAACAATGATAAGCACAAAGGACAATAGAAGGCCACCGCCGAAGACCCCTGAGCCCCAGTTTACATCTAAAAGATAAAAAGACAAGGACGCGGACGATGCTGGAGCGAAATATTCGTAATAGCCTCAACCGCCCCCATCTTATTACATAACCATCCCAACTCGCACAGCACTCAGAAAACACAAAACGAAAGATTAAACTATTAGAAGAGAGATGTCAAAATAGTATGAGAGACAGGGGAAGTAAATAAGATGCAAAATTGCGGTATATTCTCCTAAGTATCGCCAGCTCTAACTCTTAAATTCAGCAAAATAGATCAAATCTACCATGCGCTAGGACTTCAATTTTATTCAAAGCTTAAGGGGAAATATAGCCAATGCGTCAATGACTGTTGCCTGTCATCGCTTATATAAGACTATATGGTTAAAGTAGGGCGGATTGATCAAGCCACACGAGATGTGGCTTGTTCAGGTGTAAAGTTATAAAGTTGGAAAGTCCGAAACTTTTATTACTTCAAGATATATAGAATTCACCTGCATTGCTTAGTACGAATTACTTCCCTTTGTTCTTTTGGTTTTAGGGCGGAGTAGCTTCCCTACATAAGGTGTATGTAGATCACCCCAGCCACTTCAATGATCACATCCGGTAGCGGGGGATAAGAGAAGCCAATCGGCCGAATGTTACGGAACAGAACTATAATACTAATCTTACCATAGCGATACTACAAAAGTATAGAAGTCCCAAGGTAGGAACCTTTAAGGAGACGCTTACAGTTACTGTGCGCGCTCGTTAGACCAGCTTATTCTGTAAATATTTTGGTGGCCCCGTCGGGACTTCGGATCTTCGGGACACGATGCGATTGGTTCGCCTTAGAGGTGGCAGAGTATGTAGGTACCGTCATGATATGCTTGAACGCAACATGTTAATACTACCCAATGCACTACCAAAGCAGGCTGGGGTGCTGTATCTCAATATTGGCTTTGCCGGCGTCTAGTCCGACGCATCAATTGTTCTAATCTATAAAAGACGCCAGGCAAGACACTGTAAAGAAATAAGAAATTTATATTCATCAAGAGTCCATGAAACAAAGTAAATTGGCCATATCGCATCCAGGTGTGCTAGTAGCCAAAATGGGTCACTCAGCTAGTATCTTATAATAATGCACACAGCTCTATAACTCAATGCAATTCGACATCGAGGTAGTATTAGCTACCTCTTCCGTACTCCCTGGTGTATAGCACATCCGTAAGATCGGTGCCTCTATGCGATGTGAGAATTACGACCGCTACCCCAGCACCTAGGCAATTTAAGGGGCGGTTAGGGGCTGGCGGTTGGGGGTTTAGCTAGGACTAGTTGGTCATGTATTATCTTCATCTATAGATAGCCATGTGGTGTAACACTACTCGTAACTGCTCATTCCTATGTTTAATACTGCTACGAGGAATTGTGCTCAGAAGCTTGGGTTGAAGTCGAATACCCAATAATTCTTCTGGGGTCTCAAGGTCCACGCTCCCCCCTTCCCTGCAGTCAGAAAGTTCCTAGTATATTTACGCCCCGATACTCTGGGCTGCAACCTATGCAACCGCCGACCTGCATGCAGCCGGAGTCGCAATGATCCTAACGCCACAACAGCCTTCATACAGCACAGCTTAATTAGGCATATACACCTAAGTACATAACGCGTATACGTTTCTGATAGTGACTTCATTGCGGCACATGTAAAACAGATCCTTCTTGTAGGGTCGCAATACGCTATAAAGATTTTGGTAAACTGCAACCCAGATGCGCCCTCAAGAGGGGGATTCTGAGTGTTCACTTGATGCCAACCTGGAGCATTAAAAAGCATGGCCGGCATTCCCATGACCAAACTATATCTTCCTTCCCGCAATTCCTTGAATCCCCATTATAGCAATTCGAAATGACAAACTTAGGGCCACTCACCACCACATATACGGCTATTAGCAGCAAGGCCTGCCAGTCTCTAAACCTCGCTACGGATACCGAAGGCTTCTGGCTAGAGCGAGGAGATCATACGCTTAGTGGTTGCTTCCCTGCAAACTTTACACCTCTCGACGCATACTACTACTCACCTGGCATATGTCAGGAAGGTTACACATATGCTTGTACAGCTGGTGTAGGGGGGCTTGCAACTACCGCTGCTACGTGTTGCCCTAGGTACGTCGACCAAAGCTCCGCTATGGTGGTAAAGGTACTAGGATAGAATGAATCAAACTGTACGGATCGAAGAAACGGAGGGATAACGAAAGCTAAATTATCCAAAGAGGTGGAATCGGCCCTGAATCTGGCCGCCTTATACTAATATATGTGGGTGCTCTTGCACTCAAGTAGTGGTTTTACTTGTCGAACGACCCGGTCGGAAAACGACAATGCTGCTTGCCAATCAATCCTCAGGTCAGACAGTTCGTACATTGGTGATATAGTCGCGTATCCCGATGGCCTCTCTAGTACGACTACCACCTTGATCGAGGCTGGTGAAACTGTCTATGCTCCTGGTGTCCTGGTACGAAGAGCCACAACTGACGCTGAGTGGAATCTACCATCGACGAATCTAGAAGTTACCACGACAAAGTCGGAGACGCTTGCAACGAGCATCGAGAGCACGCTCTCCTCATCTGGAGTTCTCGAACGGCCAAACGATGACTCTAATGGACCTACCGATGATTCTGCTGCTCAGACAGGTCTCAGCACAGGCGCCAAGACAGGCATAGGCATTGGAGCAATAACTGCCGTATTCCTATTTGTAGGGGGCATAGCTGCCATACAATATAGAAGAAAACGCGAGTTATTAAATAGGGAGGGGCCAAGTCGGCGAGGATTGAGATGTGAATTGGACGAACAGAGAGGGTCGAGGTTCGAATTGGAAGAACGGAGAGGAGTACACGAGATAAATGCCCATAGAGAGCCGGCGGAGCTAGACTAAGACATATCAAGTTATCTTACGGGAGATGAAAGGGTATTGCGGATATTATGGTTCCCTAGGTGGACGGGAAAGAGCTATTATGTGACGACAAGCTTCCATATTAATATCAGACGCCGCGATAATCCGAGTTTCCTGAAAAGGATCCGCAGAACTTTTAACAGTAATCTACGTAGCATTTCCTTCTAAATTGTTCTTGTTGCAATATTCGCCAAGAATTTCTTGATAAAAACCATTCATAAAATTATAATACGATCAGGGGCCTTCTACAATCCCTTTCCTCAATTCAGAAACCGAAAACATGTGTAAGTCGTAACGTAGGCCTAATTTCCGGTTTGCGTTATTTATTTCTAGCCTGCGAGTCCCTTAAATGTGATTGATGTGTGATATTCTTAATTCGGTTGAAATTCACTATTAGGTTCTATTGCTATCTTAGTGACAATACAGCTTTTCGTTTTCCCTTGCGTGTGATCCCTCAGGTGCCCTTGCGTATCTTGTGGGTTTTCAGTCCAGGGTAATATTTAGAATAGGTAAAATTGATTAATCATAACTAAGACCCAGTCAAATTGACTTTCATTATTTCTCCCAATCTTCTCAGATGCTTACCTAAATTGTCAGCTTAGTGTATACACTCATGACAGACATTCAATACTTGCCACTACGTAGATGGCTGCTTATATGACTCGGAGGGTCCGCACCCTTCCGGAGATTTGTCTCGTAATATGGACCCTGGCGAAACCGCTATCATAGGAGCTTTAGGTAATATCAGTATGATTCGTAATCTAATAAGAGGTAGCACGAATTGAATTTTCCGCAAGGAACGGGCGGAACCTCTTGTGCGTCGTTACTCTCGGGTTTATATTCATGGTGTTACGGACCCTAACTCATCACTTTATCGGAGGCTGACACCGTATGGAGCATGAAGAATGCTAAAGCAAGGATAGGAAATATTAGGCGGATATAAACCGCCACGTCGAGACTGTGAATCGGACCTTCAGAACGCCAGCCACGGAAGGATATTCTGCATTGTCTAGTAGACAACCGAGTTTTCCTCTAGTACGACAAGACTAGTTATTATGCAAAGTTTTTGGTATTGCCTTTCAAGTTCCATATTTCTCATAATTGAGCGCGAATCTAGGCCCCAAGGACAATACCCCCTACATTTTACTCTCTCAGAGTCCCTCATATCAACATACCTATCTAACAATCCCTGGAGGGGGGCCATTATGGTGAAGCGTCCCCTTTTAGATATACCCTTTGCTTCAAAGCTTCGATGTGTTTAACGACTAGAGAATATCGAATTTCAGCAGCGCATTAGTAATATGGCCCCAATACTGACGAGACGTTGGATTCAGCTATCAATATAAGCCCAAAGAGGAAGGCCGCCTAAAAACCAAGACGCGTCAGAGCCTTGGGGGCGTCCAGTCTCAGCCATTGCCGCTATTCCCAGCCTTAGCCTTAGAAGAAGCATGATTATCTTCTTACTATATACGCGTCAGTCCAGTATAAGCCACCTCACTCGCCCCCATGTGGCTCGCGAATTGGTATTGGCCACATTCTTGACGTACCTTGTTTCAAGCGTTAGCGATGTCTTAGACGTAGATATTTATTTAGCATTGTGTCTCCTTGGCATTGCCTACATGGCGCCAAGGAAATCGATCCGACCACCCAATCACAGACCATCACTTCAATAAAGTCCGACGCCAGTCATCACATACCTATCTCAACTATGGCTAATCGTCACCTATAGTTCTTTTTTCCTCGTCGTAAAGATGTCGTTAGAACTCTGCTCCTCCATTCTCTGTACCCCGAGTCGCACGGGTTCGCCGCCTGAGGACACGGAATGAATTGAATTGAGCACATCCGTTGTAGACCAGCATAGACGACCAACCAAACAATATTGCTAAATCGTCATATTGTATCATTTCGATGACATCTCAGCTTATCCCAGGAATAGGTAGGATATTCTACATCCACGGATACAAAACTAAAAGGGAAGCTGTGAAGGTAATTCAAGGGCAGCCAAGAAATGGCCAAGAATTATCAACCGAACTAATCAACATCGTACCAATCAGTTGGCAGCAATACTATTAGGTCATCACTATCGGATTAGCGTGCGAAGGGGAATGAATAATTAGCGCCAAATTGTTTTCTTGAGCTCTTAGAGGATTGCCATTACTACCAACATCGTAAATACCGACTGCAAAGTACCATGCGTGAGGAGTTCGAGCAGCTCACCATCCCGCAGCCTAATATGTACATCTCCGAAACGCCACTCGGTGTATATTCGAGCATTCCTGGATTCTCGACGCTGAGAGTTCTCATTTAGTTTCTCGGCGTCATGTAGCATGATTCCATAATAGGCGAGTCCGCAACCCGACCAGCATGAATGAGGCTTCAAGCTGCAGCGACCGGTGATAAAAGCGGCCTAGATTGTCCGCCTATAACTTTTATAATGTGGGGAGGGACTTACACATGAGCTTGGGCGGGCCACCGAGCCTCATGATTCGCAATCGCCTTCCTATCTGGGAGCTAGTTGAGTCGCGATATCCGGCCTTCTATACAGAACGTCCCATCGCTCCACCAAGGACATCCGCAGCCTTGGGATTCAGCCAATTTATATGTCATACACCGTGAGTGGCTGCTCAGTCAGCTGGCTTCACGCTCCAGCTCGTGAGAGTCTGTGGATACAGGGCGGACTGATCCGGAGAGCTCCGAGAAGCTGTGCGATGATCACTGTGTCAGGCGACTAGAAGGCCACGAAATAACTGCCTCGTATTAGGCGATGAAGTTGGAGTCGCGATGGAATCGACTGGCCGCCACCAGTCATGTTGTCATTCTCTCTGGTATCACGACGGCAACTAGCCGCTGCTAGGTCCCTCATACGGCCCGGCTTTCACTCTACTGCCTCAAGAATGTACGCTGCCAAGGACGCGACAAGAAGATACCGCCGCCTGACCATCAACATCACTGCTCTCCACTAGGCTTTCTTTCTGCACTCCTTCCTCATTCCGACTGGTACCTTGACGCCTACAAGTCTCAATCAATCTAGGAGTGTCATTGATATGGTGTGGGAAACTCAACGCCTCTTGGCTGTGTGGTGAGCTGCTTGGCAGGAATTGTGCAACATCAAGTTTAGGCTTCTGTATCTAAGACATCATAGGGCCTGAGGATCTATATAAGGGGATCATGTCAACCACATCTTGAAGGCTTCAATTCTGCCATCACAGCTTCCTCGCAGACTACAGACGATCTCATCCAGCCTACTCTACAAGATGCGTAGCTTTCGCAGCCTAGCTCTCCTCCTTGGAGCTCTGCTCCCCGCCGCTCTCGCTGCTCCTGCTAGCAAGAAGGCCAGCGAGCCCGAATACATTCCCAATAAGTATATTGTCACTCTGAAGAGCGGTATCAGCACCACCGACTTCGAGAGTCACTTGAGCTGGGCCCGTGATGTCCACGCTCGTAGCTTGAGCCGCCGTGATACTGTTGGTGTTGAGAAGGCCTACAGCATCGAGGACTTCAACGCCTATGCTGTCGAGATGGATGAAGAGACCCTTGCGACGATCAAGGCCAGCCCCCAGGTATTTTCTACTGCCCTAACACTGACTCGCGCGTACTGACTCCTCCACAAAGGTCGCCGAGGTTGAGCAAGACCAGATCTGGCACCTCTTCGATGAGCCCCATCAGCTCTCCGAAAGGGCTCTGACCACCCAGACCGGCGCGACCTGGGGCCTGGGAACGATCTCTCACAGATCCAGTGGCTCCACTAGCTACATCTACGACAGCTCGGCTGGCAGCGGTACTTTTGCATACATTGTCGACACTGGTCTCCTGACCACTCACACTCAGTTCGGTTCCCGAGCCTCCTACGGTTACAATGCTGTTGGCGGCGCTAATGTCGACTCCAACGGTCACGGTACTCACGTCGCCGGAACCCTCGGTGGCTCTACCTACGGCGTTGCTAAAGCCGCTACTCTCATCTCTGTCAAGGTTTTCTCTGGATCGTCTAGCTCTACCTCAATCATTCTTGACGGCTTCAACTGGGCTGTTAGTGACATTACTAGCAAGGGCCGCAAGTCCAAGGCGGTCATCAGCATGTCACTTGGTAAGGACTTTCCCCTTCTTCTTTCAATCAGTCCCTAATACTCTTTAGGTGGTGCTTATTCTGCTGCCTTCAACAACGCCGTCAACAGCGCCTACAGCTCCGGCATTCTATCTGTCATTGCGGCGGGCAATGACGGCGTCAACGCTGCCAACACCTCCCCAGCCTCTGCTGCCAATGCCCTCACTATCGCCGCCATCGACTCCAGCTGGACTTTCGCCTCCTTCTCCAACTACGGCTCCGTCATCGACATTGCTGCCCCTGGTGTTAACGTTCTGTCGGCCTGGATTGGAAGCAACACTGCCACTAACACTATTTCGGGAACTTCCATGTCTACTCCTCACGTTGCTGGCCTTGCTCTATACTTGATATCTCTTGAGGGTCTCTCAACCCCTGCTGCTGTCACTGCGCGCATAAAGGCACTGGGCACTTCCGGCAAGATCAGCAGCCTCCCCAGCGGCACCGTCAACTTGATTGCTTACAACGGCAACGGTGCTTAAACTGCGAAACTCAGGGGCTTGTACGTGCTGGATTCGCTGGGGCTCGCATCGTTTGGGTATTTGAGTTTTGAGATTGCAGATATCTGATAAGATCATGTATACAATAGTCATGGCTTGGAATGGAGGTACCAATTCTAGGATAACACTTACATAGTATCAATTATATTTTAAGTTAGTCAAATACAATTTAAGTACTTATACATAAGGGTGACAATGAACCATTATCGTGACAGATAGCGAACAGACAATAGCCTGCTTATCATGTCATACATCTTTACGAAGCTCGATTTATCGGAGACAAGTTGCACAAGTATACCAGAATAGCGCTCGTGGGTTGGAGTCTGATGTTTCCCTCTGTTACAATCGTAGTCCCTCGCTTGTAGTGCGACTTCGTTTATAGTAATGAATAGAATGTCTACAGTCTTTGCACTCTCTTTAAAATATTCAAATTAGTTACGCGCCTCGCTTTTTCGTTAAAGAGGCATCTCTCAAAGCTTTCAATCACTGCCACTCGTAAGTGTAGTGACACCGGCTAATCTTCACGGGCCCTGGATTTACTCACTAATTGATGCTTGCGAAACATTTCTATCAATTTACCTTCAGTAATGATAATATCATTTCATAGAGGTTATTAGCAATTCTCACGGCTTTACTATAACCTCTCAAGTCTATAGATCGATCCTTGTAGAATTACTCTTCTCAAGTACTCGGCTCATCATTATTCTAAGAATGCGGTCCTTTTACTAATGCCTATCCCATCTATATATTAGACTCTAAGCTTCTGAAAGTTCTGTCTATGCATGGGCTCTGCCATCACGGGCACGCAATTTCGTTTTTGCATTTACCGATATTCTTTGCGACCCATCGTCAGTCGTCAGGTAATTATGGAGTGACGTAGGAATAAGCATAGCTCCGAAAGTATATGTCCACATTCGTACCAAGGATGTGCCTCATTGGCCCCGGCAAGTAGGTTCTCATGATTGTGGGTACGGATTTATATCTGGGGTGCATGAGGGCGACCTCTCAGCACGAGGGAAATGTCATCAGGAAATTTAGCCTCATAAGGGGACCCCATAACCTCGCAAGCTGGATATAGTGCGTGAAACACGCATTGGTATAAAACAGGATGTGGCACCATCCGGATAAACACAGCAGCTAAATTCGGAGCCAGCAAGTCCTCGATCAACCGACAGTCATCTGACAGGGTTCCAGGAAGAAATGTTATTCCTGCCGTTGCAGCTTGCCGATTACCACTGCCACGCCCACCATAGTCTGCCGATATATATTTTGGATGCGTACTCTTGGCAGCCAGATGAGGAAGGGAAGCAATAAAAATGAATCTGAATGGCTGACAAGTCGAACCGGCCACGAGGTCTGATCCTAACTTAAAGGGGCCGGGGACCCCGAGGGAGAGATGGGGCCTAGAAAAAACGACTTCCAGGGCTAGACATCTCAGTTATTCTCGCCTTGTCGAAAGCGCGATCTTGAGAATGATGTTCGTATCGTCATTCGCGGCCAGCGTGGCCGTGGTGCTGTCGCTGGCTTCCATGGCCGCGGCACACCCCGGGGAACATCTCAGCAAGCGCCAGATTGAGGATGAGATGGGGAATAACCACGTGGTCAACATGATAAACGCGAGGGCCCTGGAAGCATGCCAGAATGATCCGGAGGTCAAGGCACGTAAAGAACGGGCTATCGCCCGACGAGCGGCGACTTTCGCACGGCTGCGCAAGGAAAAGAACCTTGAAGACGGTAAGTCAGCATATTCAACTGCCCAAAAATAAATCAAGTCAAAAAGCTTACATTCGTAGCGGCGTGGCTTCATCGAAGAGATGCTGCCTCACTTCGCCAATGGGCAGCCCAGAGCCATGATAGGACAAAGACGATCAGCTTAAACAATAATTCAACGAACGAAGAGATCTTTGGAACCAACACCAGCTGCGTGCTGACTCCAGATAATGCCAACGGACCATATTTCGTTTCCCAAGAAACCATTCGCTCGAATGTCGTGGAGCAGGTGGTTGGCGTGCCTATGCACATTGAGCTTCAATTCATCGACGTAACCACCTGCAAGCCGGCGACACAGCTCTTGATCGACACTTGGTCTTGCAATGCCACCGGAGCTTACAGTGGCGTAAGCGCGGCAGGCGAGGGCGGGTTAGGGACCACGTACCTTCGTGGCGTCCAACCCACCGATGCTGACGGCGTGGTATCCTTCGACACTATCTTCCCAGGGCACTATCAGGGCCGTGCGACGCATCAGCATCTGATCGCGCATGTCGGCGCCACGACTCTGCCTAACGGGACTTACACAGGCGGCCGGATTGCGCATCTCTCCCAATTGTTCTTTGACCAAGCGCTGCGCGACGCCGTCGAGGCCACGGCACCCTACAACACAAATCGCATCCCAAAGACAAGCAACTTGGTGGATGGGTTTACGGGCTACGCCGCCACCTCTAAGTACGACCCCTTCCCGAACTATATCCTGCTCGGTAATGGCCTCGCCAACGGTCTCTTCGTCTGGGCTGAGCTAGGCCTCAACACGTCGTCTAACTGGGATTACTACGCCCCTCACGCTGCGACCTGGAAAGCAGGCGGTGGATATAACAACCCTAATTTCGACTTCATGGCCATCATATTCCCACCACCTACACACGGTTAAAGTATGGTCGTGCCCATAAGTCGCAAGGAGAGGCGCTTGGGTTCAGTCGTCTTGCACGGAGAATATACCAGCTTGTTGGACAGTGATGAATAGGCCTCCGTTCTATGGGGTATCGTGATAGGTTACCAGTCAGGGAAGAGATTTAAGTTAGGAGAGCCTAGTAGCGCAAAGTGTACCTTTAGAATTAGATGCTATCGTTTCGGCTGAATTCAATGCATCTCTCTACGCATCAACATAGCTATGGACGTGCTGTCCCGACGCCCTTCTGCTCACTTTGGTGAGGCATTGAAACATCGTGGCTAGGTGGCGGAGTGGTTAACGCGGTAGACTCGAATTCCACTCGAATGAGAAATCTACTTCCTTCGGGAGCGTCTGTTCGAATCAGGCCCTAGTCGAGCCCTAATTGAGCGTCTTCGTTTTTGCGTGTCGTGATAGTGGTTCCCCTTTTTTTGGTCTTCGCACACTAATAAGCAAGCTACCAATGAGAGTGTCCGTCAGTAACTGACTCAGACCACTGAGGGACGGCTTAGATCCACCAGGTGCCCTAAGTTAATACCGAGCGTGCCCGAATTGGTACGGGACCCATAAGCCCGATCGATTTGGTCATCACAGTCCGAGGAGGCCTAGATTGGAACGTCTTCGTAGATATTATGGTAAGGTTAACAGTGTAGAAGTAACGGAGAAAAGGACCTGACAACCAGTGCGAGAGACCCTTATTACGATTATAATTATGAATCGCAATGCTCACAATGAGAAAATTCCGCACTTTTTTTGTTTTTATTTTTTTTTAAATTAATATAACGGATTGAATATGACTCTACTCTCACTGTGGATTGGGACGATACTTCCTCGGCCAGATATTCATCGCAGTCTTCAAACCACTAGTGACCGGCAACCCGGCATGCACGGTTCGCGTGTCACCCGTGCCATTGGGGAACAGATTGACCCAGAAGATGCCATTCCCAGCAACTGGTTTGAAAGCGAGTCCGCCGTCTTCGTGCTCACGCCATAATTGGCCCTCCTCACCTCCCTTTAGCTGAGGCGACACAGGTTTGATGAAGGGGAACCAAGTCTCGCCTCCTGTACAGTTATCCTGCAATATGACAAAGAAACTAGCAACCCGATTGAACGATCGTGGTGATCCGTCAAATGCTGCTTGTGGTATCCTCATCCAGTCGTGGTGAAGGTTGTATTCCTGCCCCTGGGTATACCTCACGAGCTGTGGTACGCCCATCTCATCCTCATTTGGATCAAGCATGGTCCCGAGAAATTGCCTCGACCGCTCAAGTACGCAATGTACAGCTGGGTCCTCGGCCTCTAAAGCGGCACTCCACGAGGTACGATACGGGTTCTGGATCATCTTCCCATTCTGGTTGACGACTGAAGGGTTGAAGCGGTCTTCGCCAGCTTGTACGATGGCATCGATGTCCTTGGTATTGAAGAAATCACGGATATAAATGACAAGCGGATCGAGCGAGATGAGCTCGGTTTTGTAGCTTTGATCCTCGCATTGTAGATCACTAGACGATGAATTGGATTGAGATGACTGTGCTGGTGAATGAAATGAGCTTATCAACAGTCCCGACCGCGACCCAATCAGCCATGCAGCAAATATGGCGCAGACAATTGCAACAGCAACGGATGCGGCAACCTGGCTCTTGGGAGCGACCTTCTTGGCAGCGACCTTTTTAGCCATCTCCAAGGCTAGGACTGTATGTCATAAAGCACGTGCTCTAATGATAAGTCTGAGGTAGATTGAAGGGAACTTTAAAATATGAGAGTGGGCAATTGATAGAACAACTGAGTTTTCGTATATATCAGGAGTCCGGTGGGAGTCATTCCGAGAGTACCGTGGAGAGAGACAAGCCCTACATGTTAGGTAATTTATCCGGCAGACACGTCGTTACTTACGAGCTGGTACATTATATCCATGATTGCTATGAGCGACGATCGGAACTGCTATGTCTCATGTTTACTGTCCTCTGTGGCGTGCAGAAGAACGAGAAATCTGGGAGCGTAGAGTTTGTATCGCGACTCAAAAAAAAGAAAAGAAAAAGGCAGAATTCTAAATACGCTGCTTCTCGAGAGACAACATCAACTGGATAATTTAGTTCTATTCAGTAGGTCCAAGTACAATGCGACGCGTTATGAAGAACAATGTAGCTTTTAAGTTACTTTCAACCTTCTTCAGCTCCGTTCATTAAAATAAACGAAGAGGGTGACAGGAGCACCGGGATAAGTGGCGATTCCGGTGTCTGTGGCTGAAGCTCTCCGCCTAAGCCACACTTGGGTCCCGCTGCCAACCTTCTAGCTTTCTTATCACTTCCCTTATCACAGCAGCCAAATTTCTACGGCTCTGAAAGACATCCCACTAGCATCTCGAAAGCTTATCGCCTACAGCAATCTACAGACGACAACACTTCACACGATGTCTTCCCTTCGAAACGCCGTAAATCGGCGCGTACATCGCGAGCGAGATCAATTACAAGACCGCAAGAACCGCTATGGCCTCCTCGAAAAGCACAAGGTGTGCATCCTCACCTCGTCGACCGAACAGCGACCGTATCGCCTCGCGACAGCAGCGCTAACAGCAGGGAACAGGACTACCGACTCCGAGCGCAAGATCATAACAAGAAGAAGGCACAGCTCAAGAGCCTTCGGAAGAAGGCAGAAGACCGTAATGAAGATGTGAGCAGATCCTGACTTCCCCGTCCTCAATCTCATCCCGCCAGCAACTATATGCACAATTCGAACCAAGCTAATGCGTTCCTATTTCTCCCACTAGGAATTCTACTTCGGCATGCTCTCGCGCAGCGGCCCCGCAACAGCCCTATCATCCGGCAGCAAGAAATGGGACGGCACGGTCGCCGGCGACCGCGGCAACAAAGCGCTCGACACGAACGTCGTACGGCTGCTCAAGACGCAGGACATGGGGTACATACGGTCGGTGCGTAACGTCGCCATGAAAGAAGTCCGCGGGCTCGAGGAGCGCGTCATCGCGCTCGGCGGCGACATCGATAATCTCCTTGCCGAAGAGGACAACGATGACGACGACGAATTCGACTTCGATTTCAACGACGCTCCCAGTGCGCAAAAGAAGCCCAAGAAGATAGTCTTTGCAGACGGCCAGGAGGAGCGCGAAGAGAGGATACAACAAGACATAGAGCAGGATTCCCCAGAAGATGACGAGGATGAGAAGCTAGACAAGAGGAACCCCGAGAAACTCCGCGCGGAACAGAAGCAGAAGCTCCTCGTGAAGCTCCAGCGGCGTCTACAAAGCGCACGGAAAAAGCAGAGCGCGTTAGCGAAGGCTGAGCAGGAGCTTGAAATACAGCGTGCTAGGATGGCCAAGACGGCCACGATAGGGGGTGTCACGAAGTCAGGGAAGAAGTTCAAGGTGCGGGAAAGGAAGCGGTGAAACTAGTCTTCTCGCATACTTGCACTGATATTACACTACTTGACATATTGTGAGAGATTAGCATGGAAGGGAGGTTGTACAGAAAAGAGGCATGTCCAGCATCAACGGCGTTCTTGCATTTTGTGGTCGGGAAAAATGGACATATTATTGATAAGCAGGCGGATGGCGTTCAAGGATTCCCGCCCGGCGCTGACTTTTGAGAAACGATTAGGTAGATGAGTATACAATACCCAAGATATATACGTCTTATCTGTTTGCACCGCTCGCTTGGTCTCAATATACACTCCCCACAAGAACAAGAACAGACAGAACTCCGCGCTCATCCCTCATCCATCCATCATCAATCATGTCTGTATTTGCTTGTCATAGGTATATTGGTAACCGCCCGCCCATTTCGTACCATTAGATCCCAGCTCAAGTAGTGAGAAGGAGAAGTAGAAGCAGCCCGCCCACGTGTCGACACGGGGAATGATATATGGGTATTGAAATATAGGTATAAGCCAAAGAAGAAGCCTCCATCTCCGTCTTTCTCGCTCGTCTCTGGTGAAGCCATTCCCAGTACTTAGTACAGTATAGTACCCGCTCCGACCCGAAAATTCGACTCTAAACCCTACCCCATTCACTCCCGTTCATATTTCGCACGTATCCAAAACGCAGTTCACATTAAACTAGTCGTCGTGCTCTCACAGCTTGTCGCTCGTAATGCACTTCGTCAGCCCGACAATAATGGCCATGGCAGCCTTGAACGCCAACGTGAGCGCCCATATGACGCATTTGAACGCAAAGCCGAGCAGTTTGATGATCGTCCGTGTGGTGCCGGGAAGCTTCTCGCGATCGGACTCCTTAATGTCCAGCTTGCCGCCGAGGCTGCTCGCCTGACTCTCCAGATCGAGCTCGAACGCCTCGAGCCGCCCGCGCTTCTTCCTACTCTTCTTCTCCTTCTCCTTATCCTTGCCGGAGCCAAGGATCTTACTGCTCAGCCGGCTGCCGCTGCGCTGGAACCCGCTCAGCGACCCCGGCGGGGGCGAGTCGCGCAGGTGTGCGGCGGGGGGCGGAGCGAACTGCTCGACGAGCACGTTCTTCTCGTCGATGCGCGCCACGAGCATGAGCGCGGCCGCCGCGACGTCCAGCACGTAGTAGCTGTCGACGCGACCCGAGACCAACGTGTCGAGCTCCATCCACCCCTCGCCGGTGCCGTCGCGCGTGAGCCGTCCCAGGTGCTGCGGCGACTCGATGTGCTCGATGGTATACTCGGTGCGGCTCCACGCCGGGCTCCGCTCGATCGTGATGCAGAACGGCGTCGCGACCGCCGGGTGCACGAGGAAGTAGTTGGCGCTGTCCTCGTCCCAGACGAGACGCGCGCACTCGCGTTCCGCCGCCGCGACGGCCGTGACGTCGTACGGCCTGTCGATGGCCACCTTGGCGGCCGCGCTCGGATACAGCAGCGCCACGAGCCCGTCGTTAGGGGGCAGCCGGCGGGACGGCTCTTCTAGCGTCGTAGCGATCGCTTCTTGCCAGGGCTGCTTGCCCTCAGCTTCGCGGAGCGCGCTCAGCAAGCCTGTGGAGTTCCGCGACGCATCGGTCGGGTCCCTGTCCTTGCAGGGTTTGCTAGGATCGTGGCGGCTGAGCGTCACGTACGCGGATGCCGAGGTCGGGTCAATGCGCATGTGGTAGAGTGGCTGTTGCGTCCTCGACGTGAGCGTGTAGACCGGCGTGTCCTTCTCGGGAAACAGTTTCATGCAGAATGTCCGCCCTTCCATGCTCGACGGCTTCCATCCGTTCGCCGCCTTCCAGTAGTCCCGGAGCTCCTCGGTCGTGCTCACGGGCGGGACCACTGGCGGTTCATGCTGCCGTCTCGGCCAGCGCTGAGCAGACCCTGCGCTCATCGGACTCCGGACCGGGCTTCGGATGGGTGGGCTCCTGGGTTCTATCTGCTGTGGTACGTGGGACTGCCTACTAATGACGGTCCTTGGTATATGGGTTGGGCTTGTCTGAGTGGGAAAGTAGTGTTGTTGGTCAAATGGTAATGTGTGGTCATATTGGGGGAATATCGAGCGTATGGCAGTCTCCGTCTCAGGTACAGTTTCTGGCATATCTTCAAAGGGCCGCTTGGCTATCGAACTCCGAGATCTCTCGCTAGGGTTTCGGACAATAGCAGCTGCTCCTGCCAACGCCTCAGCCGTCCCGGATGGAACATCCTTTGGTGGGACATCCGGCCGCGGGGAGGCCAGTCTTGATATCGAAGGACCGGGTGGACCCTGATAAAATGGGTTGTTCGGCGCTATATGGAGCTCATTCGCCATTGGCGGTGTCCCATCAATCACATACTCGGCCAGATCCTCTGGTGTGCGCCGGCCATTGCGAGGCGGCGACATATCTATCGATGGGCCCCGTCCTCTTGGTGACTGTGGAGTGCCAGCGCGCGGCCTGGGCGTCGTTCTCCTCGGTGGTGTCTTGGAGATGTTGGCATTTGGGAAGAGGGAAAACCCTCCGGCGGGTGCATTTGAGGACATCCTGCTGTCCACTGTATTATGTTCACCAATTCTGTGTCAAACAGAAAGAAGCACCCGATCCAATTTATAACCAACTCGAATTCCCTGCCAATTCACGGGTCGCGGATCTATTGTTGGTGTTGACCGCCCTTCTATCGACACATAACCAAAATTCGACCTATTATAAAAAAATTCGCGAAAAAAATAGCACGGGCAGGATGCAGGAGGATGCAGCATCAAAAGATCCGGATGCGGTTCCAGCGCGTCTGTGCTACCAACGACCAGTCATTTACCAACTACCAACAGGCAGGGTGGAATCTGGTATGACAAGGTGACGAGAAGGTAGAAAGGAATCATTCCCCAGCCTCTGTTTCTCGGTAGACAGGCAGGAGATGTATATATGTATGTATAACCTAACCTACCAGAGCGTTGGACGGAGCACGCAGCATGTCCGTCCAACCAACCCCAGCAGCCCAAGTCCGTCTGTCCGCATGGCGCACAGCACACGCGCGAGTGCAGGCATGTTGGCGGTGGTGATGGTGGCCTGCCATATGTCCACTGTCGGTGCAGCGCAGTAGATTAAGCGCCTGCACGCCGCCGACAGTGGGGTTATTAATCACGGGCGACCACTAAGAGCGGCCCTGTCTATCGGCTCTGCATAGTCACTCTCAGGGCCAGCATGCCCCCCTCCCCCTCCAGGACCCTCCCCTTACAGTGATAAGTGATAATCGATTGTGGTTCAGCATGGGCACCTCGACGTTGAACGCGGTGTGTCGTCCAGAAGCAGCACCCATTGGATGCCCATTGGTCGCCCATTGGAGGAGCGAAATCCGTTCAGAAGAGACCAGTGGTTTGATTCGCCCAGCCCCGAAAATAGACCGGTTGGCTGCAGCATGTGGGCGCCCCATTGGCCCAATCACGTCGGCCATCACATTACAGTACAGAATAGCCGCCCTGCACGCCCCAGGTACAGCAGGTACAGCAGGTAGCGTAGACAAGTCAAGCGCGCCCGCTCCGTCCAATGGCTGGGTCTCTTGCTCGCAGCGCCCAGAAGAGTGCTAAAAAGGTACCTAGGTTAGGTTAGTCTAGCAGGGATTAGGCGGGGATGCTGGTTCTCCCATCCGATCTTTTAACACCGACGGATGCGTATTGAGCAATGACAAGAAATTTGAAGTTTACCATGGGAAACCACAACAGAAAATATAATAGTTACCTCCCACAATTTCGAGTTCCGCGACAGGTCTAGTAGCGTTGCAAAAACGTTCAGCCCTAATTAAACGTTAAGCTATGATGCGCTAGTTAACGTAGTAGCGCATTTCCAGCCGGCGCAGTTTCACGGCTCCGGTACGTTGTCACGGCATTTCTTGTCAAACCTCTAGCTTCCGCTGGACACGAGTCATAGCACCAAATAAGCTTAAATCTTAGCCCAACAATTAGAGTAGAAAGCAATAGTATGCTCAGGGCCAAGCGTTAATTTGCCCGGTTGTCTCGCCGCATCTCGCTGCTATTATATATCCATACTTCGTCGTCAGTGGATGCCTCAGAAGCCCTGATAGTCTAACGACTACATAACAGAGATCTACGTTAACCAAAAAAATGACAGGATATTTAATAACGCTTAATCTTCTTTAATGATGCTTCGAAGATAGTTCGGTATAGATAGAGTATCTTGATTAGTACATGAAGTACGCTCCCAATACCTCAGAATCAGACAAGAATGAGATATGACGATGAATATGCGATATAGATTCACGAGATTGTAAGTTGGTTTTAATGAATATACGTAGATCCCCAATTAATTAGACGATGTGTTAACTTATAACATCAGCCCAGCTTTATCAACTCATTTCGTTATCGTTACCTTTCTATTCATACTTACAGTATACGTACCCTTTGAATACAATTACATCATCTTGAGTCTAGCCATGGGAAAGTAGTGGAAGGGATAACACTCGTGTCAGAGGCAGGGCCATAGGCAGCGAGGATTTTCCGGTCGAGCGAGCCTTGAGCCCTCGATTCTTTTTTCTCCTTTTTTTCCCTCTGATTTCACCCTAGGTGCCAAGTTCGAGTCTAACCTGTGTTACTAGGATGCCATTCGGGGCTGCAGAGGATATCTCAACTTTATCTATCTATCTTCACATAAACTGTTTTTAATATAGATTCAAGAGGCTGACGAAATCTTCACCAACCATCAGCCATCAAGGGGGGGAAATGAGGCTCCTGATGGCGCCGGGGGTAAAACGGAAGCTATACAAGTGTTTGTATGCAGCTCGCTCGGCCTACGAGCAAGGTGTAAAGATCCTTTTTATACACAAATAATACATAGTAGTAACCCCCCCGACCCAATACAACTCTAACGAGAATAACGTTCCCAAACTTAGGAACCATGAAGCATATAGGAAAGTAAACAATCAAACTAGCATCCCATATCATCCAAACGTGACGTCGTATTTCTGAAAGAAGCAAACAGCGCCGACTCCCTAATAATCTCATCCGGTGTTCCAAAATGTGCAACGCGGCCGTTTTCCAAAACTAGGATCCGATCATACAGAAGCGCGACTTCAAGTCGGTGCAACACGGAGATGATCGTCTTCCCCCGTAGCTTATCGGCCATAAGTTTCATTATTCGCTGTTCTGTCCGGGTATCGATGCTAGAACATTGGTTAGCTATTAACCCTAGTGATTAGAAATACCCAACTAGTACATACCTGCTTGTTACTTCGTCGAGTAAAACCACGCCCCCTGGCCGATTTCCTGCCTGCAGAATAGTACGAGCCAGGACGAACAGCTGAGCCTCTCCGACCGAGAAGCTTATATCGCCAAGACTAGCAGAAAGACCGCCTCCAGCGTTGACTTTTTCTAAAATTGCGCACTCCTCGAGGACTTCGTTGATCGCTTCGTCGGATAGGGCGCTATCCGGGTTTAAAGACTGACGCACTCCCTCATTCTGCACGAAAGTGTCCTGTGAGATGACGTGGAATCTAGAACGTAGCAACGACTGTGGCACGCGAGAGATGCCCACGCCATCTACGGAGATGGTACCACTCGGCGTGTCGACGAGCGCGAGTAGCGACAGCAGAAGTGTCGATTTCCCCGATCCGCTCTGCCCACACACGGCTATCTTCTCTCCGGCATTTATGCGCAAGTTGATGTCCTCTAGACTCCACCGGGGTTTCTCTGATGCCGCATTATATGTCGAATGGACGTTTCGAAAGACTATTTCTCGCGACTGCGGCCATTCGGCCGGGACCTCGATTGGTGATTCAACCGCTTTTTCGGCGGGCGTGTTAGCCTCGAATGACTCGATGCGGGCGACCGCTCCGAGTGATGTTTCCAATGACGTCCACATAGATATGAGGACAGTCAAGGCTTCGCCTAGATTCGTCAGATTTAGGAAAGCGAGACCGATAGCGCTGCCACTGGTAACCGTTCTCGTGGCTACTGCTACGCCAGTTACCGTGATAGCAATGCCGGCAACAGTTAACTGAAGGACTAACTTAAGCCATGTCTGTACCATCCACAAGAGATAGTGTGGCTCTTGCGTCCTATCAATCTTCTCTCTAATTTCCTCTACGGCGACGCTTTGCCAACCGTGGGCCCTGATAGTAGGAAGACCCGCATATATCTCAGACGCTTTGCTCTGTAAACCTGCCTTAGACTGGAGGTCTAGCTGTCGAAGTTGTTTCGAAGTCCGAAGGTAGAAGCGCTGGACAACGAATAAGACCACTATGATAACAGGTATCGCGGAAAGCACGTAGATGGCGGCGACTGCTACAAGAGTAATATTGATGATAATCGTGAAAACGTAGAACGCCGTATTAGCGAGGTCCAATGGGAGCTTAACATCAACCAGCATAAGATCTTGGCTGAACCTGTTGATCAAGTCGCCCGTATCAATGCGGCTGATGAAGACGAAAGTCACTCTGAGGACAGCGTTTAATATCTTAGAATGCACTGTGATAGCCCTGTTAATAATTCTGCTTATGGAGACGATTCCGAGCTAGTTACTTACATCCTACCCCGGACTTGGGAACAATGGTAAGCAGCAAGTGGCTATGGCGATTGATTAGTGCCAAAGCTCGAGCCCTTCGCCACAGAGATCTAACTTACCCGATCCAGCAAGAGAGGAATATCAGGGGTAAAATGCCGAGAGCGACATAGATGCCTATCCAATACTGTGTGCTATGGAGCGGGCCCCCTGGTCGTGTCGAATCTGTCGCCCAGAATTGGGCCCAGATATCTAAGAAACTGTCAGTAAGCACGTCTCACCTCACATGTAAGTCAGCGACGATAGTACGTACCAGGGAACTTGACTAGGAATGAAGCTGTTGCGGTTAAGGCAATGAAAATCACCAAGTTCTTACGACCTATGGAATTGAAGTACATTTGGTAGTCCTGTCGATCTCTGGCGAGAGCGGGATTAGGCAGTAAGTCTTCCTTTTCAGTTTGGCGCGAAATAGGACGCTCTTCCTTGGTGGGGGGCTCATCTTCGTATTTGATAGTCTTTCCGTTCTCTTCCGTTCCAGATGTAGTGATGATGGGGAAATCATAGGGTTTCAAATCGTAATCTTCGATCTGAAATGTCTGGTCCGCGAACCGTGCGCAATTTGCTATTTATGTGAGTGAAGGACAAGAATGACTGCGCACATGCTCACTTACCATCTTGAGTTACTTGGATAACGGTAGTGCCAATTTCGCTCAGAAGACCGGTTGGTCCGAACAGGCGTTCGAGGATATGAGTTTTGGTTAGCTTATCAAGAGCGCTAAACACGTCGTCCAAAACGAGTATCCGAGGGCGCAGTGCAACTGCTCGTGCAAGTGCCTTATATCGTCGATCAGTATTTATGCATACCGTGGAATAAGATTGAATACTCACAAGCCGCTGTCTTTCACCTCCACTAATACTCGCCCCATTGCTGCCAATCGTTTTAGTAGACTCCTGGGAGTCAAGGAACTGCCGTAAAGCACATGCTTCGATAACTCTCCGGTGCCAGCTATCGTCGTTAGTCGGGGCACAGCGCAATGCATTACTCCGTGCAGTGGCGTTTTCAAGCCATGGAACTTGACCGCAGTAGGCAAGACTTGTGTCATGGAGCACTATCTCCCCAGACCTCGGCTCGAGCTCTCCTAGGATAGCTTGAAGTAGTAAAGACTTCCCACATCCCACGGGGCCTGTGATCACAACATGCTGCCCCGCGCTAACGTCAAGATCGATATCTTTGAGGAGCGTTTGGTCGCTCCAACCAAAGCTACCATGGCGAATAGAGAGGATCGGATCACCATCAGTTGTCTCCGCAGCACTCAATCTGTCGGATTCTGGGGTGACGTCTCCTGGGGTAGTGCTCGTAGAGCTCAGCTCAGGGGATTGCACAGCGCTGTCACGCAAAAGCTTTCTCGCGTCTGATTTGTCCTCTTTCTCAAAGAATGCTTCCAGGCGCCCATAGCAGCCCAACATCGCCCCCAGAGAGGGAATATACTGTAAGACGTAGATCAAGGGCGAAGAGACGAGACTGATAAGGATGAGAGAGCCAAATAGTTTAGCAGCGTCTATACCCTGCTTCTGGGACTCCGTAACGCCGACATATGCTCCAAAAACAAGCACGGGGGCCAATGTCGACGTACTATAGGCTATGCATTGTTAGATTCTGTTCAGTAGAACCGCGGACGCTACTCACCTGTGAAAACGCCACCGACTAAGAGCTTGCGGAACATTTTCGAGGCCGCGAATTCGGTTGCACGTAGTTTCTCAATAGCGGAGGCGGCCTTTGCGTCAAACCCAGTCATCTTGATTGCCTTCAAGGAGGAAAGCATATTTTTCGTTGCTGATATTCTCGCTTCAGTCGCAGCGAGCCAGACACGCTGTTGTTGAGCACTGTACTTTCCGATAGTCAAGGAGATCGTAAGACACACTATCGCGAGACCGAGAACAGTTAAGCTCGAAGGTCCGACTTGTCTGTACAGTAACCACAGGCCGATGCCAACCTCGATAGGCACAACAGCGAGATCATAGACGTATGGCATGTTCATAGCTATCCTCTGTACATCATTCACCATCAGGGTAAGGACTTTGGACTCGGACCCCTTTTCTGGAACAATGCGTAGCAATTTGTGGGAGATCGCATCGAGAAGGCCAGCACGGATTTTTGCTGCACACTTATAGTTGAGATGCGTGTACCAGGCAGTCGAGACCTAGCAGTCTAGTTAGTCATGGGAACCCTCGTTCGGTGGAGGGTAAGTTGCTTCCTTACTGCGATCCCAGTATAAACCAAAAAGGCCGCCCCGATGAGTCCATATCCATTGTTCTTAGATGGGTTCTCGTCATTGAGATATTGGATTAACGAAGTTGCGAGGAAGGGTTGAGCGAAGATGAAGGCACTCATACTCAATCTCGGGACGAACGGAGCGAACGCGTAGAATCCTAAGGACCGTATGGATAACAAACAGAGCGAATATCCACTACCACTGTCTACGGTCTATGTGTTAGCTGTGAGCCCGTCGGGTATTCAGTGAAGGATGAATACATTTTCTTATCTTGCCCACACGACTGAAGTTGTCTTCGGACTCCTTGGAACCAAGAGAGTTGTCCATCAACCCGATTAGATCAGCTTCTCTGAGCTCTCGCCGGTATCCAGACAGTAACAGCCGGTTTAGCCACGCAAAGAGGCTGTGATTCAAGAAGCTTGCGGACTCTTCGACAGAAATTCCTCCCAACCCGTATTTCTCGCCCATGAGCCATCTTCGTTTGCTGCAGCTCTCAAGAGCGAGAAGGGCAATTTGGATTAGGAGAGCCGTAAGACTGATCGATGCGGTGACGTTAAAGCCATCTTCGAGGAGCCAGTAAGTACGGACTGTGGCGGACGTCAAGACCGAGGTGATAGTAAGGTAGATCTCCAATAAGTAAGATGGACGTGAGGATTGCACATGCTCGAAATGGGATAAGACGGCCAAAGACAAAGTAGCAACAAACCCAACACTTGCCGCGGGAATCGAGATAGATGTTCTGCCATGGTGATTCACACTTGTATAAACAAGTAATACCAATTTAAGGATTAAGAATATCGTAGCTGTGCCCTAGAAGCCAACTTTCTGTAAGTCCTTACGTCCTCAGATCAGGCGGGTAGGTGATCAACAGTGGTGGGCTTACAATTTTCAACGCATACAGAAGACCTAATCTAACACACGGTTTACATCGCGCCAGGGCTATCAATCGGACGAGTGCGGCAAGGATGAAGACGCTCGAGGGCAAGAGCTGCAAGAATACTTCCTCGAACGTCAACGTGAAATCGAACGGCCTTCGACATGGCGCTACCGAAGGGCCGAACGAGCTTTCAGCTTCGAATGTGCAAGCCATCTCGATACATGACAAACATTACCATGTAAGTAGTGCCTGTACGACCCCCACCGACTAGAATATTTGAACTTGCCATTCATTGTAAGCTGCTTTATATGATACATGTCGATTACCTGATGCCAAGACAGAGGATTCAGGTACCAGTATGCTGTAAGACAGTAAGCTGCAAAGTCCTTTCCAGCGTCGTAGCGGCACGACAAGCCGCGACACGCCACAACACGGCATGATACGCCAGAAGCCGCAAGCTCTGCCGGGCCTATCCTATCTAGAGCACTGCCGTATTAGGTAGGTGAGACTCCTAAAGGAGCAGTTCGGCCCAGAGACGGCTCTGCTCTGGTACATAGCTTAGGCTTACTTAGTAGGAATAATACGGCGCGATGCTACGCTAGCTACCCGCAGCGCCGCGGACCAAACACAACGCTAGCAAATAAATGCCACGGCATCCCCGACACAGTGCACTCACTCACTACCGGTACCTGACGTTAGCTGCCACGCTAGCTGCACGAAGTTAAATTTAACATTCGTCTATCAATCTAGATACTATCTATGTAACGTGTGTATATGTATATGTATGTGTCGGTAGAGAGGTAGGTAGGTATTATACCTCTATTACTGCCATCCCAAAAGAGGCAGAATGCGACCGTGCTGCGCTGCAACTGATCATGATTAAGTAGGTAGGTAAATATACATGTCTTCGCTAATTATTTACAGGTTGGGGGGTATATATATCTGCTGTTGTCAGTAATTTTCAAACAACTTCAAGCAGATGCGGTGGGAGCATTGGTTGGTTTCTCAGAGTATTACTTGCGTGTATCCATCGCCTAACAGTCTAACATTCCTTGATCGGGCCGTGGAAGTACGACCTAGCCCGAACCACGTACCACAGGACGCTAAAGATCACCACTCCGCCGAACACGACAACACTCCAGTTGAATCCCTCAGGAGTGGTCGGTGTGGTCTGGGGCCAGAAAGACCAGAAAAGCAGGAACACGCTGTAGATGATGGAGAAGACGTTGTTGATGACCCCGAACGGCTCAGGGATCTTCCAGGGTCCCCAAATCAGTTGGCCAGGAGCATGATCGTCAGAACGCGCGTAGTGAGGCTTGATCGCACCAGTCAAGCGACGATATAGCAGCAAGCCGATCACGAGGGTGTATGAAGAGAACAGCGCTGCAATGGCGAGGGAGAGGAGAGCGTTGAGTGCAATGGCGGATCCCAGGACAATGAGGGATAGTAAGATGGTAACCACGAGGGTAGTGGCGACGGATACATAGGGCAGCGAGGTTTTGCTCAACTAGAAAACACAGACTGGTCAGTAACCAGGCAACGGATGGGATATGCATCTCTATACAGACGACCTACCTTTACTAGATGCTTGGAGAATGGCAAGCCAAGATCTCTCGAGAACGACCACAGCATACGAGAGGCAGAGGCGTACACGCCAAGACTACTGGCGAGGGCCAAGACAAGGACGATTCCGGCTAGTAGACCCGCGCCCGCTTTTGACTTGACGGCAGCGTAGAAAATCTCGAGGAACGGGTAGAATACAGTCTCCGCAGCCGCTAAGGCCGCATCCACATCGCCAAGGCAGAACATTAACGCAATGACCATAGCGAAGGCAAGCGTTCCATTAATCAAGATGGTGTAGAGTAGGGCTCTCGGCACGACAACGGCAGCAGACTATTTCAGAGCCATTGGTTAGTCAAACACTATAGAAAAGTTACGAGAAAAGAAATCGGGTAATCTACTCACTTGAATTTCTTCAGCCATATGCACAGCACAATCGGCACCCAGCAGAGATCCGGCGATAGCGGGGAAGCCGACGAGGAAACTCAAGCCATTTGAAGACCATCCTCCCGTGTTGAAAAACGTTGTGAAGACTTCAGAGGGTGAGCTGTGCGGCGCGAAATAGACCAGGGGCACGAGAACACCAAAAAATCCAGCCAAGTGAAGAATCAAGATGAAACTTTCGCACTTGGCCAGAACGCTACTTGATGTCGAGTTGAGAAAGACAGCGAATAGCGTGACAGCCCAGATGATCAGTAGAGTATGCCAGGTCAGTGGCACATATTCGGGCATGGACAGGACAACAATGCCCTGGATCAGCGTCGCGACAATGTAGCTGACTGAGACGGCGAGAGACTGCCAGGCTAATGTGGTGAGCCATCCAGTGACATAGGACAGAAAGGAGCTCCATGCGGGCGGGGCCATCATAGCCACCCAGTGATCTACATAAGATCGGAATTAGCAGATCTGCACGTCACTTATCTCATTACGGGAAAATCTCACATTGACCACCAGATGTCGGTGCCATCGATGCTAGCTCCCCCAGAGACGTGTATACCGATATAGTCCCTACCCAGTTGATCACGAACCCCCAGATAACTCCCGCAGGGCCTCCATTGAGGAGACCCGAAATCGAAGTCACGAGAATACCCTCCCAAGACAGCAGCGCAGAGCAGGACAGTCCCAGAATGGACATGAACCCAAACGCGCGCGTGAGCAGCGGCCGCTTCCCGAGACTTTGCAGGTATGCATCGTCGTCGCGATGGCGCTTTGCACTAGACAACTGCGACTTGGAAGGGTCGCCTCCCTGAGCGATGATGTTCAGTTCAACGTCGTCCATCGCGGACTGTGGCGGCTAAACAACTTGATTGACGAAGAGTGCCGTGTTCCTCCTATTCCTCCAAGGAAACGAACAAAGATGAAGACAGAGAATGAATGTGAATGAGAGATAGAGAGAATGGGAAACTGGTTTGCGCGCGCTGAATGCGGAGGGACTGAGGGAGTTAGGTAAGCTTTAGTATGGCGTGAAGCGATAGTCGTCGTAGGGGCTGCTCGAAGGATTCAGTTGGCCAACTCTGGCCACGCCACAAAGGGTAGGTATCCCTATACCCAGACACGCTACAGCAGGGAGCCCTGGCCCTTATGCGCATTCTTGAACCTCATCTCCGTCCAAACAGGCCAGGTCTTGACCAGGTCTTGACCAGGTTCCTGTCCACTAGCGTGATGTGACAGAAGCGCATGGCACAGTGGAACTGAGGAACCTGAGGGGACTACTGCGCCGAGGCGTCCTAGTGTTCCTATTCTCGCGACTAGTGCAAACGACGTGCATAATATACGACAAATGGAATCAGGTAGGCCGCAAGGCTAAGAGAGGGATTCCGCTTGGCGAGGGCTTCCCCCACCGAGTCCACTCGCAATGCGCCATAATGCCAGCAGCTATCAGTCTAACACTGACGCCTCCCGCCCAGGTTCGTTCCCTAGCCTGTCCGGGTTCTTCAGGAGAGAGGGTGCAGAAGAAGGGTGCAGAAGGGTGCAACCGATACAGAACGTGTCGGGCTGCCGTCTTACCGAGCTGTACCCCGTTCCATAGTAGCAGCTATTATACCGTACTAACGCCGTCCTCGCCGACAATTGTCGTACCAGATTCATGTTCGCCTAACTAGAACCTGGTGGTAGGTATCGCCATCCGAGTCCTCATGCCTCCCTAATATATCGCAGCTCTAATACAACAGCAGCCTCGTCTGCTCTCTCTCTCTCTCTCCGAGTCTCTCCTTTCGTCTGCGCTCCAAGCGATCCCGTATACGCTCGTTTGTTGTTCACAACTTTGCTTGACTTCACGAGAATGTCGACACTCGTACTCCGCGCTGACGCGGAGGGGGAGGCCACGCCCATGTCGATGCCCACGGGCATTACGTTAACGGACGATGATCAGAACCCCCTCATCCGGGTCCTCACCTGGCTCTTCCTTGCATTATTCTCTCTCGCGCTCGGGTTCCGGTTTTTGTCAACTTTCTATCTAAAGACTAATCGTCTATTGCGATGGGAAAACGTCCTCATCGTTGTCGCATACGTATATTGCCCCTCTCCCCGTCGCTGTTTGGGAAATGACTCTAACACTCGTCTTTAGTTCGCTGCGGTAGGACAAACAATAACACTGCTGGTCCCAGCAAGTGAGATATTTGGCCAGAACTTGAAAGATGCTTCCGAGGATGAGCTCAGCGCCGCTAAGAAAGTCAGTCGTCAAACGCAGAACTTAGAGACGAACTTGGTTTTCTAACACGTGCCCAGGCCCAATATGCTGGTGATTTGCTTTTCATCGTCGCTCTTGCATCCGCCAAGCTCTCTGTCTGCACAAGTCTGTTTGCATTTTCGCCGGATCGTCTGCATCGTCGTAGCAACACCGTCTTGATTGGCGTCATGACAGCATGGGCGTCGACCTCATTCCTTGGCACTGCCTTCCAATGCGGTTCTCGTGGTCCATGGGACAACAATGCTACATGTATTGATATGGTAAGCTCTCCGCATAGTTAGATAACTATGTGGTATTTAGTTCTAACTATGTGAAATCAGCGAGCCTTCCTAAGTTACGTCGAAGTCAGCAACATCCTTACAGATGCCGCTTTGCTAGCCATGCCAATCGCCATCATCTACCCACTGAAGATGCCCCTTGAGACCCGCCTCATTATCATGACCCTATTCGGAACGAGAATATTGTTTGTCCACCCCCAACCCCCCATCGTAGCTGACTAATCTAACATCATCTAGTGCCATCTTGACAACAATCTTCCAGCTAGCTTATCTTCCCCAATTCCTCGACCATCCATTCAGCACGTTGACCGTTCCTTACTACATCTCAACTCAAGCAACTCTGTTCGCCAGCATATCGGCAGCTTGCGTGGCATATTTCTGGCCCTTCTTCCGCTCTGTCCGAAGTGGTCTCGTGTCTGCCAATATCACCACATTCTCGCCTTCGTATGCTCTATCTAAGCTCCCGAAACAAGGGTCGAAACAGGCATCAGTGGACGTGAGAGGTGCCTTCGGAGATAACAACAACTACATTAAGATCACCACCAAAACTTCCGTGCACTCGACAACCTCAACCTCACAGAAGGAGACGTTTCTCCATACTTGGGACGAGCCGGAACAGTCGACAGGCACCAGGCCGTAATAATGTATTATCAAGCTAAAAGTGACTTTCACGCGCGCATGAGGAGTTTAAGGGAAGCTATGAGGAGTGTATGATCGATCATGTTGTATCTCAGTGTGTACATAATATTCGTTAAAACCAATTTCAGGAACTAATTGTGAGTCACAAAACCACGTGTGTCAAAACTGTGTACATATTGCATCCCATTCAACAAAAACAGAACTACACGGGTTCATAAAATTTGACGCACCAAGAGATGCCCGTATACCTTGCCGAAGTGGAGATGGTAGAACACCCATCGCTAGCACCGAAGGACTGAATATGTAACAACACATAATTACTTGCGTTCATATTCAAGCTTGCCTACATGAATACCGAGGAACCCCAGCGATCAGTGTACCAACTTCAGATGTTGAAATACACTGTTTAGACGCAACAGGCGACCCCGTCTGCTTAAGTGGCAGCGGATGCGGAAGACATGTCTAGGTACTCCAATTACAGTCGAAAAAACAGTCAGGTCTATGTGTGCCCGCTTCTCATCACCATCACATCAAATGTCACTCATATTCATTTTCATTGTATCGCTTTCTCAAGAAATTTGGCAGAAGAATTTGATTTTTTAGGCTATGACGGGCCTGTAACTGCCCCGCGTGAGGCAATCCAAATTTTTACTTTCTAACCCCCCTTCTCAGACAAACCCCCAAACTCATGATTTCCGTAACGTCATTCATTTTTCGGCGAGTTTGTTTCTTTAGTTAAAACTGCCTTAGCTTATTTGTCGGCGATATCGACGTCGTTGAAAACGATGAGACCAGCGTCCTTCTCAGCATCACGCTCGGCAATGTCAACGTCATTGAACACAATAAGGCCAGCATCTTCCGTAGCACGCTCAGCAATCTCGACATCGTTGAACACGATTAGACCAGCATCTTCCTCAGCACGCTCGGCGATCTCGACGTCGTTGAACACGATGAGGCCAGCATCTTCTGTAACAGCACATGTTAGCTTTCTCTGCGGTGTGCAAGAAGAAAGAAGAATCACTCATACCTTCGGCAGCGACGTCACGGTCGACAATTCCGACATCGTTCATGACAATCAGGTTGGCATCTTCCGTAACAATACGTGTTAGCTTTCTCCGCAGTGTGCAAGGGAGAAAGGATCATTCATACCTTCGGCAGCAACATCGCGGTCGACAATGCCGACATCGTTCATGACAATCAGATTGGCATCTTCTGTAACAGTACGCGTTAGCTTTCTCCGCGATGTGCAAGAAGAAAGAATCACTCATACCTTCAGCAGCGACGCCACGGTCGACAATGCCAACATCGTTCATAACAATTAGGCCAGGCTCCTGCGTAGAGGCTTTCATATGTGAGCTTTTGAGAGGCCCAGAGAGATGGATGGAATATCACTTACCGATAGGCGCAGCAACAGCGGCTGTGACCAGCGTCAGGGCAACGGTGATGAAACGCATTTTGAAAAGTATGAAAGAGGTCAAATTAGAGTGACTTCGATGTTACAGGCAGGTAGTTGGATGTGGAACGATCTTTAGCTCATTCAAAGGGGGGAACTCCAGATATCTTATGTATGTTCGAATAGCTTTTCTATCGATCGCACTATATGACTGACTACCTATGGATACGGGCGGGATACTCTGACCGAATCAACGACACTTTGCCTCATCCAGTGACAGAGTCCGGTGTCATGCATACTAAGTAGCTATATTGTATATTGAACTAGAATCCTTTACGGCCCAATATGTCGCCAAAGCGGTTGCCAATGCGTTGAGTTCCGATTTTCCTCGAGCGGTATGGCTTGCCAAGGTACGGATGCACAGGACTTCCATCTGACAAGATTAGCCCCCCCGAAATCTGGTTGGTACCTTTCCTGTACCGAAACTAGCGCCACTAACGCCAACTAACGCCTCGGTGATCAAATCCTTCATTCTAGAAATGATCCTTCAATCTAGAACTGCCATAGGCGGCTTCATATTGTCGCATTTCTTTATCACGGAACCGGATTTGCTCGCCTATCGTACGACAACCCCTGCAGAACGTCTTGCCGTCTTCCAAATAGCGAATCATATAGAGAGCTCATATCGAGTAAGCATGTAACCTAGATCGATTCATCTGTGTCACAGATAGGTTAGTCACCAACCGGGGAAGCAGTCGAGGTTGCATCTCGGAGGATTATCTCTAATCCCTCTGCAGCGCCATCCGCGCCACTCGTAGTTCACCGAAGCCGCTATGACGATTGAGCCCGCCAAGCTGCCGAAGCACTGTGATATTCGCCCCCTAGCCATGCTGGTCGGAGCGGTGAGAGCTTGATGACTTGCGGACGTGGAGGGATCGTCGCTCCGCACGCAAGTCCTTGATGTTGTTTACACTCTTTAATCCCTATGTCGGAACTCCCCATGGGTCCCTCCTCTGAAGTTACGTTTTTTGTCTTGGACGTGTCCACCCGTTTCTCGCTCCCTTCTCTTGGAAATTCCACTCGGCAGGAACCACAATGGACGACTATTCAGAGCAGTCCCGCGACCTCCTCCCTAAACATGAATCCCGGATTCTGGATGGGGATCGCGGCAAGCGTCGGTCGACCATCTTCACTTGGATGAACTCTGCACTGCTGGTTATCATCACGTTGTTAAGCTACATTGCTTTTCGAGTGACGTTCCCCAGTCACGCTGAGTGTTCTTGCCAGAATCCCGCCGCCTTCGACGAGAGCTATTCTGGTGGTACGGCCGAAACTCCGACTCTGCGAGAATGAAATGCTGATGGAATTCTAGTCGTGCCGAAAGAAGTTATCCATCTCGAAACAAGGCCAGAATGGAATCCACCCGCGTTTCCATTCAAGGGGGAGCCCTCTGAGGAGTTAGACGCAGTCTGGGCGGACTTGCTACATGGTGAGCATACCATAGGCATCCACACTTGACGATGACGGTGTTCTAACATGAGGCCATCGAAGCTCTAAACATCAGGATCACGGACGAAGAGATGACCATGCTAGGGGAGAACAAGACCAACAGAGTGCAAGTTACTGGAGGCGATCCGAACAAGGAACACGACTACGTTGGAGTTCTAGGGGTATACCACCACATGCATTGTCTAAACAATATCCGCCGCATGCTACACTACGATTATTACGAATCACGTATGGCAGGTCAGAAGCATCTGGAGGGTTTTTCGAAAGAGCACTCGGGTAAGTTCTTTACCCCCTTCTAATCTCATTATTGATCATGGCTCATTTCTTACTTTCTAGATCATTGCATCAACACGATTCGCCAGGCATTGATGTGCCACGCCAACTTGGGAGTCTACACATCGGAATGGGACTACAAGCTTCATAATCCGAGCAGGAGCCTGGAGTCCAGATCATCAACAACTTGTGTACGATGGGACACGCTGAATAGCTGGGCAAGGGAGAGGGCCCTCGTTCCGGGGGAGTACAAGTATATCCGGGGGCCTTACGATCCGGATAGGCCAAGTGCGTGAGAACACAGCAGGAAGAACAAAATCACGAATATTAATGTTTGTTTCTGAATGATCTTGAGTTTTCACCACTGTACACTTAGCCTGTTAGAATATTTGCCTGCCCCCAGGGGGTCCTATTTTTTAGCACACCGGAATTTAAGCCTTTGCTTCCGTCACACCGTCTGATACTTGCAAGTTCTATCACATATATCATACCATAATATTAACGGCAAGGGCATGGATAAGTTTTATTCTTGAAGTTGAAAATCCGTAGTACGCATAGTATAGTCGTATTGACCTGCAACGGCCAATATGGCCTACCTATGATATCGAAACGGTCCTTTTTTTCTCCTATTAAAAATTTTTAACGTCGTTTTTCCTTCGTAATAGCGCTTACTAAACGGTACTTGTTCGAAAGGGTTAGAACTAAGGGTCTTAGCGACGTAGTGTCGAGCTGGCTTGTCAGTTTAAGATCCGAGAGTAGTGCTTACATCGTGTATACTAGCAGTGACTTAAAATGGGTCTCTCTCCATTAGGCAAATGTTCAGATCAAGATGGTCCACCCATCGCGCTTGGTTGGACCGGGTAACCTGGTATATATCTGGAGTGTTGGTAACAGAATATGCTTGGTACTTTCGATTGGTAAGGAGAACGAGGGGAAACTCCTGGTATTAGCACGTATCTAGGCAGCAACGAACCCCATTTTATCATCCACGGCCATGTTCTCGGTATTCCTCCAATAAGTTTCCACATTCGATGGTGCAATCGCCATTCTAAACAGCTCAACTAAATAAATAAACTCCACTTGCTGCTCTTCAACTACCAAGGTTACACTAGTGCTGATCGACCAGCCTAAGGATATGTGGGGGTCTGGATACCACTAACAACAGACTCGTGGGGTAAAGGGGACGTCGAGCTTTGTCCCCCGATGCAACGTCGGGGACTTAATTCGCGCTTCGGTTGTGCCGACATACGCATACGTAGGTGCTAGTTAACTATCTATCAACAGTACTTAGTATATACTATGTAGGTCTTCCGTAGGAATCGGCAAGACAGGAGGTTGGCATGCGTAGATCAGGAGAGAAACAATAGACACCTACCATCTTAGTTCAAGGCCCTGGTCTTCAAGTTCGGTTAAGATACACCGACCGCATCGCATGTATTGTCTTGGACTGATAAAGATTTGTGAAGATGTTGTGCAAGTACCAACATGCATAATGCACGCGCCTTTCTAATCAGGCAAGGGACCAAGAGATACAACTTACCAACGACTCCTCCTTTGACCCCGCAAACATGCCTGACGAAGGATGCTCTTAAAAGTCATCTAGATTTCCAATTACTCTCACCATTTCCGTTTACTAAGCTCAACATTTTCCCGTAGGATTGATTAATTATCATGGCTTCACCCACCATCGAAGGCGAGGTAGCATTCGACGCGCCTGGGGCAGGCAAGCCGTCCAAGACATGGTACAAGATATACGGCAACCCTGAGTCCCACCCGGGTCCGGTGCTCGTAGCGCTCCACGGTGGCCCCGGTGCAGGCCACCAGTACCTGTCTCCCCTCGTCGACATCTACGAGAAGCACAACATCCCCGTCGTGTTCTATGACCAGATCGGCTGCGGCCGCTCCACCCACTTCAGGGAGAAGATGGGCGACACGACGTTCTGGACCTTCGAGCTCCATATCCAGGAGCTCGACAACCTAGTCGACCATCTGAAACTGAGAAGCAAGGGGTTCTACCTCTTTGGGCAGAGCTGGGGCGGCATGCTCGGAGGCGCATACGCGTCTCTTAAGCCGAAGGGTCTCAAGAAACTCATCCTGTCCGGGGCCCCGGCTAGCATTCCGCTCTTGGCCAAGGGCTCGCGGGAGCTTTTAGCCGCGTTGCCCGAGCCTGCGCGAACCATCATCGAGGAATGCGACAAGAGAGGCGACCACGAAAGCGAGGAATTTGAAACCGCATCCCAGGAATTCTATAAGCGGCACGTCTGCCGCCTTGACCCGTATCCGGAAGATGTTCTGGCTGCCTTCGTTAATCTGAAGGACGACCCGACCGTCTACATGACCATGTGAGTACAATCCTTCGGAACAATGGCCCTCACCGAGTTGTTGTTTTGACTTAGCGTCAATCTATCTCGTTTCATGAAAAGTGAAGCCGGAGAAATTATCACTAAGTCCGAAGAGCCGGGGACAGGGGTTGTTGGCCCCATATTCCACAAAAGGTAAAAAATTCTAACATCTCCAAAGGCAAGGACCATCTGAATTCGTGATCGTCGGCTCGTTCAAGGACTGGGAAGGGTGGAAGGACGCCCACAACATCGAGGTGCCCACGCTTCTGCTTAACGGAAGATACGACGAGGCGACGGATCAGTGCATCCAGCCGTGGTTCACTCACATCCCTAAAGTTAAATGGGTAACGCTGGAGAACTCTAGTCACATGGCCCATTTTGAAGAACGGGAGCGATATATGGAGATAATGGGTCAATTTCTCTCGGATTCCGCTTAATTAGGATGGGAAAACTATGGATACGCAAATGCCGAGCTACCCTTCGTAGAGAATAAAGAAGCAATCATCAAGGATCCTATGCTGTGCATCATATCCATGCCATCTATCTATTCCCTATATCGCACAATCAGACGCCGATCCGGCTCAACCCCTGAATGCTTCCGAAATCAGCAAACAGGGTTCCGGTCTTCAAGTGGGTCTACACTCCGATGACAACCCGGGTCCCTGACGGCTGGGGGCGACCAGCCGATCGGGACAGACAAAGCCTATCCATACGGGGCACGGGAGCATCACTGCAATAAGGCTGGCTTTAGAGAAAACACTACCGACAACCAGAAACACCTCTTTATATGGCCGTCAAAGAAACCAGATTAGTAGTCAGCACATAGTTATGACATTGTTATTCACGATATACTAGAAATTTCGGTAGGAAATCACGCACTACGTCATGATATTTCTACAAACATGCGCATGTAGAGCAGGCAGGTCTCGACCTACCCATTTGAAGCACTATAATATGCATGTTAGGTTTGCGTCGCCGGTGAGTCATGTTGGTATCTCGCGCAAATAGCAAACATCGAATCCAATAGAACCAGACAAGCGCAGCTTCGATCAGTTCTATTTCTCTATTTAAGTCGCGTCTTCCGCCTCGACAGTTCCCTCGGACTCTCTCTTCCTTACAGCTTCAATCATTTCGAACCCCAAGTACTTTTCGTTACAATACCTTCCATCCCTGGTCCCTATTTCCAACCCTTCCATGTGAGTACAAGATCTATCATCACCAAGCATCTAATATTGTATTATTTTGTTAGCAATAATACTGATGGCATTACGTCCAAGCTTGTCTGATTGAGTTGATGGAACAAAGCGACGTCTTGTCCTTCCGCAGAGTCAAATACATGGTAATTGACAAAGTGGACGAGATATTACGCACCGACTAGGAGGAAGAATTCAATAAGATTCTCGGCGGTGGAGGTTAGTAAATTTTCGTATTCATCCAGAGTCAACCTTGACTAACATCAACCATAGAGAAATAAGAGCGACTGCACTTCCACTTCCACTATCACCAAACACACACATTCATTTGCACATATTTAGCACAACATTTCTCATTGTCTTCTCTTCAGATCCGGTTCCTTGCCGGTATCGAAAGTCACATCGATGCTACAAACATTCTCAGATATACTTGCTCCTCGACTAGTAACACCATCGCTTTAGGCTTCAGAAAAACACCTTGCACTTCTTTACAATCCACGGGCGTTACGCTCGTTCTCTATCGTCCTCTGAGCAAAGAACAAAAAGTCCCATCATGTATCTCACCAGCACCGCACCGCCTTGTCACAAAGGCTGCCTTCGGTCAAAGGATTCACATCCCCTCCTACACCATCAAGCACCACAGTATTTGCTAAATCTCGCTATGATCTCCAAATATCCAACTCCTACAATCCAATCCAGTCTGCCACAATGACCAACTACCAATGAATTTTTACCTCGGCGCTGCTTGCGTTCTACCAGGTCAACATATTGTAAGCCCTTTGTTTTGACCCAGCTCGAATACTCACCTTACCTTTTATTTGGCACGTCCAATGCTAACTACCCCAGGGAATCAGACATGGATGTAGCTCTCGGGTCTCAACCAGGCATGGGCGAGCCATATGTGTTGACTCTTGCATGATCGACATACTACCCTCTCGTTCGGCAATTCTTTGCAGGCTCGCAGGGTCCGATCAGCTGGTCAAATATTACAAGTGGCTGTTTCCCTGCTTGGGAAATAGACACGAGATGCCAGCGTCGGACCTTCGGCACGTAGGACACTTCAGGTCATAGGAGTCTTCTTGGGACAATGGCGACCCCTATACCGTTCTGCGCTGCGGCCATGCCTTTGGCCATCAATGTCTATCGCACGTGAGTAACCGGCGCCCTGATATGTTATAGGTTTTTCTGTTGCGACTCATTCGGCTATGCTGACCTTAGCTCGATAACTGATAGTGGTTTGCCGCCAGGCATTGATCGATAGCTCGATCGACAGGATGAAGCAAGAGTTGGATGAGGAACTCGAACCCTGTATTAAAGCGATAATCGATGAGCGTATCGAGAAGTCCACCGCTAGCAAGTTTGGCAAGTTTGAGCTGGCAATGGACAAGCATAAAGCAGATATCGCCGAGCAGGTCCAACAAGCAGTATCCATAGCGGTCGGCGCCACGATTGAGACGACAAAGAAGGCTATAATGGCCTCGGTGGAACACATGATGAAACAGGACCGGGCCAAGGTGATGGAGTTTGCCCAGGATGTCAAGGACATGAAGGCTTCGATGCAGGCTACGGCCAATAAATCGAGTCCATCTGCGATGCATGTCGGCTCGCTCCTTAAAATGACGGAGTGCCTTGATTTGCGTCCTTCCGAGGCCCGTAAATTCTGTTACCGAACGATGCCGCGCCCTTGCGATGAGAAGCTGATACTCAAAGCACGCATGAGCCGGTTCGTGGTCAAAGGACAGAAGCCCATCACAGACTGATCTACCTGGTCCATGTCTGGACGTTTTTTGCAAAAGGCTTCAAATTCACATCGATCCAACGGCTGTTTCAAGACCCATAGAACAACCTAGCAATAGGAACTCCGGGTTGTTCAATACAGACAACACGGCGGGAAAGATTCTACCAAGCCAGTTGGCCCTGTGGTGTTGGCTGCAATGATGGTAAGCTATGGTCCTATCACTATCCATATCCATTTCACATGCCACCCCCCTCTTTCTCGACACCTTAGCTTTCAATTCTATAAACACGCCAAAGATAACGCAATATTCTAACACGCTTGTTCTCAGAAGGCGCTGCTGATGCCAAAGATACGCACGGTATATAGGACAGCTTGGTTCGAGTTCGCTGACGACTACGCGGGGATTCCTGCTTGGATATCTCGGCCCTACAGTCAGTGAATTGGCAATAGACGTGGTTGACCTGGCGCTTAATCCTCCGCCTCACCAATCGTCTATAAGTCTATTAAGCTTCTTCGGCCTTGCTGTACCATTATACCCGCCATCATTTCAGTACCTTCTTTTACAGTCTGAAAACCCTGCTTGGGTCATAAACCTCCTGCAACAGTCACGATGAGCCAGTTCCCACAGTGCTCTCGCTTTCAGCAGGGCATCCCATGCTGCTGCCCGAGCTGCATCCGCATGATGTTGCTCACCAACACGGGAACGGCTCATGGTGGACTCTGACGGGATCTGTTGCAAACCCCTTTTCCCCTGAAATGGGACTAACGGGGGGTTTGTCTGTAAATCGGTCAACATACACAATATCTTCTTGGAAGCACTAGGAATATCTCTTAGCCAATTAGGGACGAACTCCGAGTGGTGGTGCTTCTACCATTCGGGCTGAGAATCATTGGCTTGGGCTTGCTGAGACTGACCGGCTGCATGGGGAGACGACTTAGGAGTGGCCGTCAAACCACACGTTGCTGGCGATAACGGGAATGGAACGCGTCTCTTGCCTTGGCTCCCTAATCACCTGCCAACAAACATCCTCCAAGCCGAAGCCTCCATTCCATTTCAGTGCAAGGCCAGTCCGTGGCGAACATTCGCAGGAATCAGTATCTCCCTCTTCCGGGCTCTCCCATGCTGGGTCTTCTGTGAATATTACGCCGGCACAAAGTGTATTGACGCCGAGCGCGACTAGTGAAGTAGCCAAAGAAGAAAAAGCGCCACACCTAGTTGTTGACTCAGGTCAGGTATATACAATTAAAGTCAACACGCCCTTATTGCCGGACATCGAACACACCGGCTACATTTTACATTTTGGAAAAGATAATACGCTCAAACATTTCGACGTTTCAATCTCTGAACCATTCCCCTTTCCGAGTTTTTCCGAGAACTGGCCATCAATCAATCACCGGGGTGGAACATCCGCGTTCAACATGAATCCCCACGCTCAAGAGACATCTGGAGTGGTTGGGACAATTATATGAACACTTCACAAAGGACCACTTGGGGTGGTTGGGGCTGCTCTATGAACATTTCAATCCAAAAATTGTTTCGAACCTTGTATACAGTTTCAACTCTCACATCACGCACCTCCAACACCCGCCAGCAACTGCTTGTTGCTGGCGGTCATCTCTTTTTCTTTCTTTCTTTATATATATATATGTTTATAGAAGAAGTGTGAGCAGACCTTCCAGTCTGCAAGCGGTGCCGAGCGTCATGCTCGGGAACACCAACACAAGATTTGGAGGGCGAGCATCAGCACAAGGTCTGGCGGGCAAGCCTTGGCCCTGACCTCTTTATGAGGCAATTCATAGCTGAGATTGCACGCAGAGATCCTAATATGAACGAAAGCAAAACGAAAGCAGAACAACAAGTGGCAAAACAAGCAAGAGCCACCGTCATGGCCGCAGAAGCAGGGACTCGGCCCTTACTCGAAGAACCCCCTAAGCCTGACGAAGTTCAGATCCCTTGCCATCTTCGTCCTACAATCGAATCAGACATCGAAGCTATTACGGATATCTACAATCAAGAGATAGGGGAGGGGTACAAGGTGATGGATACGAATGCGCTCCGGCAGGAAGACTTCTACAAGGTTTATAGTCAATGTATATAATAGCCGAGAAAGCACCGTTCGTCGTAGCGGTTGAAGGTCAGCATGGGGTAATAGGCGAGGTATTCGGTACTAGCAAGAGCATTCAATCATTTCTCTCACAGAGAAGGCACTATATAGATTTCCAGCTGCAATATAAGAATCACTGACAGGAACCCTGTTCTACCATCCAAACAATGCACATTGATTGTTGTTTCGCTCCTTATTAAGACTTCAATACAATGTGTTGATATCTCACTGTTAAAAGACTATGTACCTAGGCTCTCTAGGGTGAGTGCATTGGTGACCTTAACTGCATACATACGTAGGCCTCCCGGCCCCTGTCACGGCTTCTGGGTACGAATGGGAATGCACGGGTAGGTCCTGAATACTTGTTGACGCACGAGGAGCCCTAACTACTGCTTCCAACAGCTAGGTATCTACATACAAACATACTCTTTAGTCTATGCCTCGAAGGCAGAGGGATGTGGTCGTAGGTAGTCAAGATCGTGACAGCCCCCTTTGAGACTTAGGGGGCTCAGGAACCAATTGTTCTATTAATTGAGTCACATACTACTCTCCTACTTAGTTGTAACGGCCTCTCTAGTGACCCCCTACCTAAACCCCCTGACACTCGCCATCAGAGCCATGTCCAGCAGCGATTGATCGACATGAAGTCATGGACGATGACGTTCACATCCCAGCCGGAGAGGGCCCCAGCGCGCATGCAGGTATTCACACCGTTGTGGCCGTAAACTCCAGCACTTACGTGTCCCAATCATGCCTCTTCATTCACGCCCAACCAAACCCCCCGCGGAGCCATGCCAGTTAGTCCGGAGGATGCAGACACGTGGTAGGACATATAGATTCTATCGGATATAGAGCCGGACGTAAGAAAATGGCCCCTCATTCTAGATACTGCCATACGGCCTCAGAACAAATAGACTGTTCTTGTATATGGTAGGTAGTACGTAGGAAGGTGTTTTGGAGACCCTTGCGCAATAACGTAGTCTATTTATTACCTACCTAGGTACCCATAAGTATAGAGCTCGTGACAGATACGTCCTATAGGATATGAAGCGTCGAAAATATGTTGAGTAATGCGTGAGACTGTGCGACGTCGGGAGCATGAAGCATCTCGTTTATATACATAAAGTGATTTCCCCTACGCTAGACGAACGGAATAGCACCTTCTGTGCCATCAGGGTAGATGTTGCTAACTGCACTTCACCGGCCGAGTTCTTCACACCGCTGCTTTGGTCTAATATGTCTATGATAATAAGGGGTTCGGTCACAGTTAAGTTATTCGCCAACATGATGTATATCTACTCAAAGTCTGCCTCTCAAAAGATACCTGCTGTTCCATCTGCTTCCAATTTGCTTGTTTCCGTATGCTGCAGCTAAAATGGGACGCAGGTGACGACATACACTGCTCTGAGATATCTATTGGTGCATTGTGAGACCTTTGGGCATTTATTAGAAGTGCTCCCACATGCAGACTTAGGACCCTAATCTTTGCAATACTAGGATGGGAGAATGCCTAGGCATCAAATTGCGAGACACGACGCTAACCAACAGAAGGATTATGAGGCTAAAAAGCCGTGTCTTCCCCGCCTCAGTAGTTCGCACAAAGCGTATTATTTCGCTTCTCTGACCGAGAATCCATTGACGCTATATCAGCCACCGAAACTAGCTCGATAGAATAGCTTATCACAGTTCGATTTTCACTGACATCCTTGCCTATGACCCATACTGGTCTAGATCCGGGGGGTCGGGGTGGCATGTGTGGGAGGCCTCAGTATACAATACTCGCTTAAAAGTGGCTTACATCCTGCATATAGACCAGATAACACACCATAGTTAAAGTGTCCAAATCGCGCCAAGATATTACTTAAGATTTTTGCTAGCATGACAGTATATCCCGCCGAACGGGAGGCGGCGGACCGAGTGTGGCGTTTTCATATCTGCACACTGGACCCTTATTCGGGCGGATGGAGAGATTACCCGGGGTCGAGCCTGTCACCATGCGGCGGCGATCCAGACGCAGAACATCACTAATGATCTGCCTTAGCACGTGAGTAAACCGAGTCGTTCGTATTCAGAATCCGGATACTCCAGACAGCACTACCTGCCTACTCCGGACTCTCGAGGGCGGATTGGCCGGACTGGTGATTGCGGGATTATTTGAATACTCTGTGCGGTTATCACGAGACGATACTCTACTTTCCGAGAGCGATGCACGCGGGATTTGGAGCAGTCAATCAACTCGGACCGGTACCTGCGCTCAACCCGAAACCCGACCGTTTATTTCCACCGACGATGATTCCCGGTTTGCCTATCGCTTATTTTGGAATTTCGAGTACTTGGAACCTGTATTGTGTTGTCCGGTCGCCTAGAGGGATCAGGGATCTTCGCTGAACCAATAGTGGCTAAAAGTATCAGCGCACACATGTCTGTTCGAACCAACGAATCTTAAAATTAGGGTGCTCCCGAATTGTCCGTGTAATCGAAGAAAGTCTTACTTCTTTTTCGATGGCCTCATCGAAGTGGTATAGGTAGGTAGCGTAGATATGAGTACTAGGTATAGTGTAATGGCAGCGTGCAATGCTGCAGGAATTTCGCTAAACTTGCTTAATTGGGATCCCCCCCTCAAAACGTTGCATCGCGTCAATCAAGCTTTGATCGTATCTGCCAATCCCGCTGGTGCACATGAGGTCAACCTCAACTTCTTGATGCCAGGCAAGGAGACCTTCATATGTTCAGACCGACATGGCCTCGGGATGCGTGAAAGTATGAAGCCGTTTCAACCCCGAGAGAGCTGACAAAGCGACCACGCAGACGAGCGGCTAGGTGACGACGACGTGTAACATTGCACCGGTAATCTGATTCCCGGGTCATTGGTAGCTATTACGCGGCCAATGAGGTCGATATGATTTGCGGGGTGTTTTGGGGGTCATGGTACCTACAGGGCAGACCATCTGATCGGTCTAGCTTGCCGCCATCAAGCCATCGCACGGCACAGCCTAAACGGCGGGGTCATACGACGTAAGAACTGCAGGCCTTCCCCATTAGATATGATTGTTGTATGCGTCTTATGCGGTGATTTTCATAGATGCGGGATGGGATGTCAATAGAGTGCAGCGCACTCCCGAGGGAGGTTGACGCATGTTAGCCGGGTGCCGAGTCTTGACACGCGCCATGGCTTGCTTGCTTGCCTCCTTGTGATGGCTCACCGCGTACCGTATCATACACGGTGCAGCACAGTGCTGTAGGTTGTTACCTAGGTAGCGTGAGATTCTCGACTCTCTGATTGTCCGATGCCGGCCAGCTGCGAAGAGGGAGGTCGGTCGGTCGGTCGATTCATTCAGCCAGCCAGCCAGCCAGCTAGCCGCGTCGCGTCGTGCTAGGGGGAGGAGCCTTTTTCTGCAAAGTTGAGACGGCAGATTTTACAGGGTTATCGCGTCAGTACCTAGTGCGGTGTACCATTATGTCGAAATTCCGATGGATCCAGATTTTAGCGTCGCCGAGAGACGTGCGTGTTTGCACATCGCGTCGGCAGATGCATTTCCACGCGACGGGGTAGAAAATGCCTCTCTGTTAGCCAGCTCGCAGCATCTCCGGTGTGTGATGCAGTAAGTAAGTAGGCAGATAGCACGCAGATAGGTAGGTTGCTAGTGTTGCGTATGCGTACTATGTAAGGCCGGTACATACGTCGTATAAAACTGCAAAAACCCAGACAAGACAAGCTTTTGGGCTTCCGCTGCCAAGCAGGCCCAGACCCGGCCCACCTCGACTGATGCCGGACAGGGGTTGGAGCAATCACATCTTGTCCGTCATTATACTTACATTGCAAGTAGGTAGGCAGGCTGGCCAGTCACGAGAGTCGGTGATCTCTGTGATTCGGTCGGTTGCATTAGTGGTAGACTGGAGTACTGCAGTCAGCAGCGACTCGCAATAAAGGGCCATCCTGTCGACGACGAGTTGTTGGATTCGTTGGGCATTTTTGCTTGCCTATCAACACGCTATTAGATTAGTGCAATGTCGGATTGACGCCTCTGGTCATGCAAAATTACCTGGGTCTCTGCCTAGACATGCATATGGCGGCCAATGAGCGAGCCAAGTTGTTGAACTGGCGGGCTCCGCTCTCCATGGGGAATTGTGGTATTTGAGAATCCCATCAACTCGGTAAGCAAGGCTCTAAGACTAGGGAGCTGCAAGTGTAGGGGCAGCCACGGGTATGGTAGGCACGGCTTCCCGTCCGTCCCATGAAACGTGAAATGGCAGGCAGTTGATACACTGCCTGGGTACATATGTAGGTAAAACGTACCTAATAGGGTGGTAAGCTACCTACATATGTAGGTATAATATAATAGTTGGTGGAGGTATGACGTTCTGTCTAAAGCGACCTGTGAATACCAAAACATAACCCCTCAAACTCACACTTACGTGATCTATGTTTGGGTACCGACCCAGTATCGAAGATGATGCTAGCTTGCAAGTGAGACACATCTATCAAAATATGATGCAGTGTGACTTTTGCTTAATTTCTTCCCGCCCTTACGCTACTTCAAGTCTGAAAGGTGAAGCCACCTACACTAGAACAAGTACCTAATTGGACTAGTGTAATTAGCTCCTTGCGTGCAAGACAGGCCAATCTGCAGCAATTATTCAGCCATACACGCTACAGTACCTGCAGAACACTCAATGTTATTTATTGGGTATACTGTACCTCCTATAATCCTCCTAATAAGTCGCACGTTAAAAAGAAACCCCTTAGATGCCTAGGTACGGTAGTGGCAGCTTTATTCACTACCTAGTACTTTATACATCAGTACTTGATTCGCCTAAGAAAGGAGAAAGATTTAAATAGATAAAACAGAATTTACGCTACATCTTACTTCAAATCTCACGATCATGGCTTCCTTTCGCGCGTCCTTCTCGGCGGCCACTTTCGGCCGTCTTCCGCTGTTCCACAGGCGTACTCAGCTGAATGGCAAGGTACCTAGCATGGCGTGGTAGCATAGCATGGCATTGCATGTCATCAATCCTGGCAATCATCCCCCCATCCAGTCGCTCATCACCCATCCCCATCCCCGTTCCCCATCCCACATTGCCTTCACTGCCCACCTGGGTACCTGGTATTGTACCACTATGTATTACACTAGCTATTCCCCAATCCACATCCCTCATCCGTGTTTTGACGCTACCTCTTTCTGTACATAAGGGTACATGGATGCACACTGCAATTATGTTCGGCCGACCCATCTACTTTCCCATTTCTCGATCCTATCGATCCATCCATCTACCTAGCTACATTCTACCCACATACTTACATACACCCTATCCGCCCCCCCAATTCATTTACTTACTTAGTCTAGGTAGGCCGCTGCTTCTACTGTAATGCACTTGTTTTTATTTTTATTTTATTTTTTATTTTTTCTTATTTATCAAGGTTATTATTACATACACATTGAACATTCTGTGTGTCCACCTCCAACCAACCAACCAGCTAGCCAACCAATCCTAGCCGCAACCCCCTGTAAAATGAGCTTCTGACTCGAGCGTCTCCTATCTGGGCTACTACTAGGTACTATCTGAGCGCCAGGCCGCACGAAGCTAATTCCCCTCAATCCCTGATGCGTGCCCTGGACCTGAAGGCCCCATTCAGGCCCCGTCAGCAGTAGCATCTCGATTCTGCTGGCTGTCCCCCCCCAAATAAACCCCAACTTGCCAAGAACAACATTTTCGCCCATTCTCTCGCTGCCTCGTCATTGTTGTTATTACTCTAGAAATTGCGTCAAACTAATCGGTCATCACTTTATCTGACTGCTGCTCATTGCCGTGCCGCATCTCCACACTCCCTCTCCTCTATATGCCTACGACCGAGCGTGAGTGAGTGAGAGTGAGTGTGTGTACGTTGCGCGTGTGTGTTTGCCGCCGTCTCTTTGCTGTCTCTCCACACCGCTGCCGATTGTCGTTGTCGGTGTTTCAGCGACTGGTATGAATGATGATTCAGGAGCATGTGTATGTCCCTAAGTTCTATATGTCCCATATGTCCGTCCGTCCTATGTCTGTCTGTCTGTCTCTCCCCGGCCACTATGTCTCCCTCGGTCCAAGCATGTCTTGTCTTGGCTTTCCCTCCCTCGCCCTCTTCCCGCCCCGGATCAGATCCGGGAATAGAACTGGGACAAGTGGTCGTGGTTCTTATTCTTAGCTCAATGTCGCTCGCTTGCTGCTCGGGCCTGCGCGCGCCAATGGTTTATCGTGGTGATGGCTCAAACATCTTGGCGCCAACCCAGCCCTCTTTTTAAGCCTCCTTGGCACCGCGGCAACTGACGTTATTCTACAGCACTCCAAGCCATTCGGAATGTCGTGTAGGTTGCCAAGCAAAAGCTTCTTTTTTTTATCTTCCGCCGTCTTGCCGCCGGACCTCTTGGAAAAAGCTTGATCACAACTCACCCCATCCCCGTTCCCTGCGGCCCGAACCCTTGGCCTAAGGTACTGTCGGCATGCCGTCGGGATGCTGTCGTCATCGCCAAGCCCGCGTCCCGTCAATAATGGACTGCAGCCTCGCGGCATGGGAGCCGCACTGCTGCCCATGCTGTCGTATTTCCATCTGCCTCATGTAGCTGACACGGCTTTTTCCATCATGTCGCCGGCAGGACTGACCGGCTAGCGATCGTGTGGCAAGCCGTTGCCGCATCGAGCCTCCCCCTTCCCAATATATCGCTGCTAATCTACGAACAGTTTGTTATTCAGCAGTCCCACGCGATCCAACGGTCATGCTGTCCCTAGCACCATTATCAGAAATATCACGGCTCTCTCAGTACGTCTCAAGGGATGTTATCCGTATCCTGTCTTAGTCTAACGGTGGCCTTAATTAGAGTCAGCTGGGATATTCGGAAACCATCGCTGCAAATATCACTACCCTCTCTACCACTGATGTCGCAACAACCAAGGGGACCATCCAAGGTCTCTTATACGTGCCAGACCTCGACAATGACGACTCATGTTTTGACCTGTCAAACCAGTATATCCCAGCGAACGCCACACGGCAAGCCGACCTTCCCCTCACGGACTACATCCTCATCGCCCTAGTGCCCTGGATCAATTCTAATTGCACGAAGTCGTTTATGGCGTCTGCATCGTTAGATCCCCTTCACGCTATGCTTGTGTATCGTCCGGACGATGACGATGGCCAGCCACCTGAGCCTGAGTCGGATCTATGGAAAATAGACTCGGGTCGAGGCTGGAAGCAGAGGAGCCATTTCCCTGTTTATGCAGTTTCTAGTGGTACCGGAAACCGCATGATGCAACAACTCAGTTTGTACTCTGGAGCGCTATCCGAGGTTCCTTACGCCGAGGAAATCAACAATACGTATTCCCCGGACCCTGCGGACTATGTGCGGGTCTGGACACAGTTGTCTGTGACACCTGATCCTTCGCTGTTGGCCATCTGGGCTCTTGTGTTGATTATTCTAGCCGTGATTGTGACTGTCATCGGCGGAACGTCGTTGCTCATGCACTATGTCCAGAACCGCCGGCGAGCCTCCCTGCGCCGTCGTGTCATGAATGGCGAGGTAAATCTAGAAGCCTTGGGGATCAAACGACTCACCGTGCCTCTCGCCCACATTCAAACCTACCCCTTATTCACATACAATTACACGGCTCCCATGCATTCGTCGCTGAATTCGCCAAGATCTCTGTTATCACCGGGAAGAACCTCTTTCGATTCGGCTTCGCCGTCTTCCAGTCACATCCGAGGAAAGCCTACTGACCGACTAGACTATCAACCAACGTGCCTGATTTGCTTAGACAATTTCGAATCGAAAGTAACGATTATTCGCGAACTCTCTTGCGGTCACATATTCCATCCCGAATGCATCGATGAATTTTTAAGCGAGATGAGTTCGTTATGTCCCCTCTGCAAGGCGTCGATGTATCCCCGGGGTCACTGTCCTAGGATTACGAACTCGATGGTCCGGAGAGAGCTCAGCACCCGCAGACTCAGGTCGCGGCGCCCCCTTTGGGCTGGCTTCGGGAGTGGATGGCAACAATTGTTAGCTAGAGGCGGTTCTGAGAGTAGGCCTACACATGGGGAAGAGCCGACGGCAACAGAGCTCACAACGTCGATTCCCTTGCAGAAACAGCCCACCGCGCCGGGCACTACAAGAGAACGGATGCAGGAGCTGATCATACCCATAGACGAAACGAGCAGTGATGATGGAAGGCCTCAATGTCAGCTCCCCCCCACCATCATCATGCCATGTCGTCGAGACGTCTGACCTCCTTCTAGGGAAGCGTGCTGCACTAACCCTATTTCCTGGGTTTAGGTGATTCTGTAACAAGCCTCATTTCTCATCGAAACCAGGATGGTTGACCAACCACATTGGATTTGATGGGGGGCCTTTAATTTGTGCGACCGGGCTCGGAGGGTATTCATGGAATGGATTTAGGGCCTGAGCGACAACTAATGATTTTTTGCATCAGTTCGGCGTCGTGTTTTTGGATGAAGCACTACGGCATGGGTGGTTTGGTCTAGGGAAAAGCAAGCATTGGGCGTTCAAGGATTACTATGTAGCCAAACTACGGGCTGAGATGATGTTTTATAGAAGGCGCATTGGTTAGGATATACCCCCACGATTTAAATGCATAATCATATTCTATGAACATTCAATACTAGCTTCTTATCTTTCGTGTGTCACATTCCTTCCATTTAAATGAAAGGCCTCGTCATCATGAGGGGTAGCCGATGCGGTATTAGATTGCTACATCGACCCATGACCAATGTTGTTTCGAAACTTAAGTTGTGGAACTGTCGCTCCAGAGCAGTCATCGGGTCGAGGCGGAGGTGAATGCACAGGGACCCTGGGTTTTTCTTGGCTTGCAGGCCAGCTCATCGGGCGACTGCGGAACTTGCGCCTAGCTTGCAAACGGCATTGGCGCAATAACTATTACACGCACGACTTCAGCTCAGCTCCCAGGCCCCAAGGGTTGCACTGCTTACTATGGCGTTCTTGTCGTCGGACAAAAGAACATACATACTATACCCAAGTCCTCGGTCTCGGTCCCGCTCCCGTGAATCGCCGTCACGACATAGGTACTTATTCATACCAAGGCAGGATCGAGGCTTGGTCGATTATACAGTCGGAATGATGCGCGAATGGCGATACGGATAAAATAGAGCACTGCATCAGATGCGTCTTGGTTCTCCAATTGCGCCATCGACGTAAATCGATTTGGGGAAGGTGGTTATTAAGGATGTTATTTGGCCGGAAGAGCCATTATCTGGCAAAGGCTTGGTTTTGCGGCATGTGGGAGACTATCGGCAGCAGGTAAGGTAGGTAGGTGGTATCTCAAGGTCCATCCGCGCGCCATCCCACCTTTTGCGCGTCTATCATGTAGAGCAAGAACGCGAGAAATCCCGATCGTCAATCAATGTCAGCACCTCTTCCTCCTGTTCGCCGCCCCGATCCTTTCCTACTTCACGTACTTAGCGGTACGGCCGGTGTCTCCAAAGGAGCGAGTCCCAGGGACGACGACAGCCGAGTCCGGGTATTGTTATTTCTTCCACCGCAGACTTCAAAGATGGCAGCGCCTCCGAGCCGCAAATGGCAATTTACGAACGGCAAGGGGAACACCGTAAGCCGCATTCTGTCACCCGTCCCCCGACCCTTTCCCCCGCAGCGCGTCGAGGCTTGGCATGAACGATCGCGTCGCGCACCCCTGCGGCGCTGCCTCATGGTGAGACTGACTGACCTGTTGGCCGTGTTGTAAGAGCCGCTGTGGAACCTACTGTCAGCCCGTGTCTGTGTCAGACATAGTTGCCACGACGGCTATGGATAGATAGTGCCGCAGCTTTGCAGGTCATCTTGTTGCCTATTGGTGACGGGAGGAGACACAGCATAGCATAGCATCGCGTGGCGTGGCGTGAGCTTTGCGCCCTGGAATTTAGTATTACTTAGCTCTTTTACGGTAATATCTCACCTATTACTGACTTAGATTTGCGATTACTTAGGGCTAGGGCTATGATATTAGTAGATATGATGGTGATGAAAATGTGGCCTGTGGTTACGATTTCGTTTCCATGGAAGTATAGCTACGAACAAGTTCGTTGTTGTAATCACAGGTTACTTCAAAGCCGTAGGTGTCACTGCTAGAATTAATCATCTAATTATATACCTAGAACCAAAAGGATATCATACGTGCGCTGATAATTCTCTGATCCTCAGCACATGTGTACCCGAACGAGTATCATCTTCAGCCTGTGGTTGCGTTCCCATGCGTGAATCGCCTCATGAGAAAAGATACAACCCTAGTGTTACTATCATGCAATCGCGTGTGTGGCTCCAAGTTCATACTACACCAAACATCAAGCTATTTCGAGAATGAAGAGCATATGAAAATAGTAACTGGCAGGTTTACGGACATGGTTACAACAGCTGACATGCATTTGTGGAAAGGAGGCGTTGCCGAAACTGTACCCGTGATATTTGTAACTCAACTATAAACTTAGCTGATGTAGTGATAGGTAACAAGTTTGAGTATGTTTGAAGCTACTACGTACGATGTGGTGATATTTAATAGGATACTGGTAGTTATGTAATGCAAAGGAGAGCACGGACTAAAAATGTTGTTTTAACAGTCATGTTGGTTAACAATGCATGTATGACTTTCAGACTTGATTCAACTTAATTTAAGCAAGTTGATAGCAGTAACAAGAGACGAAATACGAATCACGCTAGATTAGGTAAGCTGTTGCCTAGAATTAACTAGACTGTCTTGACCTGGCACTGCATCTTCAACTTGATACCGCGTCACACTCTCGAACAACATGCCAATTCTCTGTATACCTTCCGCCTTGTTTTCAATGTCTAACTTGATAAGGAGTGGCGGGATGTAGGTAACTAGTTACCACCATGCTGGCGCCTACTTAATTCTCCCCGAGGTCAATATCATTGTCAGGAATGGGGTTTGCGACTGGGCTATGTCAAGTAATTATTGTTCGTTCCGGGAAGATTACGAGGAAGATTACGATTCGCTAAGTCGAAGGCGGGCGCCGAAGTTGCTAGCCTAAGTAAGCGGCCCATACTGATTCGAACTCGAGCTATGGCAGACCCTAGCTCTTCATCATCGCATCATGATCCGATAGTCACAGTTACCGAGTTGGAGCCCATACCTGAGGTATTCGACGACAGAGCCACGGGCCGATATGTCTATGGCGAAGGGGTCCGAACTCCTCTGATTATCTGCTTCCACGGATCAGGCGAGACGTGTTCTCCGAACTGGGATGGCCTGGCCACGAGACTCAGGGATGAAACACCCTGTGGCGTGCTGCTTTATAACCGTGCGCCGGGGAACCAACAGCCCATGGAGGTCGCGGCGCAGATATGGGATTTCTTACACGAAGCTGATCACCGAAGGTCTAGACATGAGAATATCAGAGATGAAAGTGCAAGCCAAAGCGAGTATAGGGGAAAAGGCCCCTATCTCCTCGTCGCGCACTCCTACGGCGGCGCCTTTGCGCGTGCATTCGTACAGCATCTACACAAATTCCCGCAGTCGCAGAAAAGGAAATACCCCAACGACCGGGTGATGGGCCTGGTGCTCGTTGAGACCGGGCAGGAGGGCGGTCTCGACCCGAGGCTCGACGAGCAGCAGATCCGCCACAAGATCATGGGGAATCGCCCCGTGTGCGTCATCAGGGGGAACACTCTTATCGAGAAACGGAGGGAGCTAGAGGACAGAGAGCAAACCTTGAACTCCCCCTCCCAAGCCGGAACCATGAACATCGCAATCAAGAAACAGCAACTTAAAGAAGAGTGGGATATGTACCATAGGTGGGATGCTAATGACGAGCGGCTCAAGCGAAGACAGCTTGGCCTTTCGAATAAGAATGATTTCGTGTCTCTCCCGGGCTGCGGGCACCATGTGATCCGACACCGCCCGGATGCCGTCGTCGCCGCTGTGCAATGGGTTCTGGAGAATGTTGAGGAAAAGAGGAGCAAATTTGAGATAATGCAACAGAACTTGAAGAATTCAATAACAAGAATTTTGAGTAGGTGACGGTCAGCTACCGCCTACATCACTCACCATCATCCATTTCTCCAAACAAGCAGATCTAGCCTGGTTGAACACAATAGCGTGTGCATTGATGAAGGATAAATTAAAAAAAGGGATATCAAAACGAACGAAGTAAAAAGCTGGACGAACGGGGAATTGAACCCCGGACCCCTCCCAGTCACTGGTTCTGAGAAATCTCAGACATGCGAAGGGAGTATCATACCCCTAGACCATTCGCCCGACTCATGACAATGGCGGCGTATCACGGTATCATATTTCCACAACCAGCTGGGATGAAAAAGACATAAGACGCAGGGCCGATAGGCACTTGCTTCATGCTTTTAATTCTTGCATACATGTCAATGGTGCTGTATTAATCATGACTCTTTGGTGGGGAGGCGATGACGGTCTAATTTGTAGGTATGCTAGCTATGAAAGTTGGTCATCCGTATGTATTGCTGTGCACAAGATAGGCGGGCGTCACCTTGAACAACCGCCAAATGGTGAATTTCCACAGCGCGCATGTGAGTGAAAGTTTATGAAAGAGCCGTATATCAAATATTCATGAACAACATAACGGCTCGACGGCTCGAAAAAATGATAATCATCCAAATTAAAATGACCTTTATTTTGGCTTTCAAATAAATAAATACCTAGGTATCTAGTCCTTCAGCATCTAGCTACGAGAAGGACTGTTTTCGGGTTGCTCTTCGTTATACCTAAGTACATATGTAGGTCTAGTAGTGTAGTCGCTAGGGTGGAGGGCGCTGAGATACAGAAGACTTGGGCGCTATAATACACTAGCCTGGTGTTCCTCTAGCGTGTTATGCGCGTTATAATTTAGCATGGCTCCCCTGGCCTGGAATGTCTTGGCCATCCAACAGCACATCCAACTAGCTTGTCTCATCTAGGATCACTTCTCTTGGCTTTACGTATGAGCCATTTGGTGTACCCAGCTGCATTCCTCCCTCGACTTACGCGAGATATTTTTATCCACGGCGTTCATAACATCATCATACATAATCATAATATCCCATATCGATGCACTGGAAATATCCATCTTCCAGTAGTCGATACGACGACACTGTGGGAGGAGCTGGAGCCAGAAGCCCGTCCAGAGGTTTGCGCGGGGACTCGAACTCGAGACGACTCCCCGAGCTGCATCAACCTCAGCTGCCAACGCCAGCGCCAGCGCCAACCCAGCAGGACCTCTACCTTTGCCTCTGCCCATGCTCGCCGAAGATGTCGCCTGGCAGACCCGAAACCAGCCCTACGACGCCATAACCGCCATATTCCGTCGCAAGTCGCGCATCGCTATCGCGCTGGTGCTGATCGCCCTGCTGTACCTCCTCGTCGGTCTCGTTCCCGAGAAACACAAGGTGCTCTGGGGCTTCGCCTATGTGCACGATAGCTACGACTGGTCCAAGCAGAAGATCTTCTATCCAGTCTCCGAATACAACCCATTGCCGACCGGCCGGCCCCGGTCGTTACCTCAAGTCCAGTATACTTTTACGGAAGATAAGAGTGCTGAGGGCGTCGCGCGGGAGGCTGTTCTAGCGTCACGGCGTAGCGAGGTAAAGGCAGCCTTTGTAAAGAGTTGGAACAGCTACAAAAAGGTTGGGTTTCAGTATGACGAGATCCTACCCGTGTCTGGAGGGGGAAATGATGTGGCTGGCTTTGGGGGCTGGGGAGCCACCCTCGTCGATTCTCTGTCGACGCTCTGGATAATGGATCTCATGGACGATTTTCACGAGGCCGTCGCCGCTGCCGTCAAGATTGACTATTCCAAGTCTCAGGACACGTCCTGCAACTACTTCGAAACCACCATACGGCACCTCGGTGGTTTACTCGGCGCCTACGACTTGAGCAAGGAGACGGCGTTGCTGGAGAAGGCCATCGAGCTTGGTGACATGCTCTATATGACATATGATACCCCGAATCGCATGCCCAGCTTTTACCTGGTCTTCCAGGACGCCAAGACAGGAAAACAAGTCGCCGGCAGCCATGTTTCATCAGCCGCCGTCGCGTCGTCATCCTTGGAATTTTCCCGCCTGTCGCAATTGACGGGGGACAATAAGTACTATGATGCGATAAGCAGGGTGACTCAGGTCTTGGACGACTGGCAGAACAAGACACAGCTTCCGGGAATGTGGCCAATTTATTTTAACCTGCAAAACATATCGCTAGACGGCGACACGTTCTCGCTAGGCTCACTCTCCGATAGTATTTACGAATATCTTCCCAAAACATTCGCTATACTAGGTGGCCTCGAACCGGTGTACGAAAAACTGTACCGCGGGGCGATGGCTACGGTCATCAAGAACGTATTATATCGGCCCAAGCTGCCCGATCAAGCAGACATTCTATTTCCGGGCAATGTCTGGTCCTCGGACGAGGGACCGCGACTGACCGCTCAATCTCAACATCTCGCATGCTTCGTCGGCGGTATGTTTGGGCTAGGTGGCAAGCTTTTTGAGATCCCGGAGCACGTCACGATGGGTGAGAAGCTCACAAAGGGGTGTGTATGGGCGTACGACGCAATGGCGGCCGGCATCATGCCCGAGATTTTCGACCTTCTCGATTGCGAGACCCTGGAGCCGTGCGAATGGAACCAGGAAGAATGGGAGATAGTCGGTGATACAAGTCTGAAGCCGGGGTTTGTAGACGCGCAAGACCCCCGTTACCTCCTGAGACCAGAGGCTGTCGAGAGCGTCTTCCTCATGTACCGCATGACAGGCGATGCCGACTATCAGGACATGGCTTGGACGATGTTCCAAGCGATTCGCAACGCTACCGAGACGGACTTGGCGTTTTCATCCATCCAGTCTGTTAAGGTGACTAATACCGTTAAGTCTAATTCAATGGAGGTTAGTATACTTCTCGACCGCATGTACCATTTATGATGATTGATTTGCTAATTCTCGCATAGAGTTTTTGGCTGGCCGAGACTCTTCGGTATCTCTACCTAACTTTCTCATCACCAGACCTAATAAGCCTAGACGAGTTTGTCTTTAATACGGAAGCCCACCCTCTCCGGCGACCCGTTCCTCTAACGGATGAGTCGTCATAATTTAATTCATGAAGAAGATGCCCAGCACAGACGGGTCGAATGTCGCAAGTGGGCAGAATGGGCAACTTGAAGACTAACTAATTTAATGAGTAATGATGAATAGAACTGCATTGGATTCCATAGCACAGCGGCCTAGCTTATCCTGCGCGTTATATACACAGATATGCATATAGATCATAATTGATACGGCTTTGAACGAATCTGAAGTCATGCGTGTCTCGTCTCGGCGCGATACGCCCTTACACTATGTATCATGTGGACGGGACACAACTATATCATTACACTGAGGCGGGAAACATGTCGTACGTTACGCCTTGGTTATTAAGATCTGCAAAAATGATGGCCCGAGACTTTGCACCAAAAGTAGAGGTTTATTAGGAAGCTTGAGATGGTCTGGATATGGTCTATGTTGACCTACTCCAGCGCTCTAGCTACGTTTACCTTATCCTCGTATTTACACGTGAAGTACTCTAATCCTACCTACGGACATTTCGTTGCGTTATATCATACCTTAGTAAAATTAGTGGTAGCTTGATGCTATCGAAGCGTGATAAATATTGCTAGGCAGCGGACCGGTATATAACAAGATGTGTAACCTGCAGCCTGAGAGACGGATTACAGACAAGGTGTTGTTACCGTACCAATAATCATATCTATGATCCTAGTTGCTGAAGGTCGGCCTCCCTTTCTCGCTCCAGCCTCTTTATGTATTTGAATTCGATACCTAGCGGCTTACCCAATGCGACGAGCTTAGGTTCCCGGATTTCTGCTATCCGTTCAGGTTAATGCCCACGCGGTATTGACTAGATAGATGGTAGATAAAGGAGACGCACGTCGTGCCACATCCACACTTATAGCTACACATCGAAGATTCAACCAGAAGACTCCAACATACGATATTTTTGATAGCACAACAAACCACAAGACCGAGCACATAACTGACCGGACCGACCCAATCTGTGCCACGCGATTGCGTTTCCGGGTCTCATCGGCTTGGAAGTTCGTCCCCCATATGCATGGAAACAAACCGTATCACCAACATTTGAGATGACGTTGATGCTGTGTGACGTCGGCTATGAAAATGGTACGTGTCAGATCATGCTCTCTACATAAACCTTGCCATGCAGGTACAATTTATTCTCTCGACTCCCAGATCTACCGAAATGTTTAGGTGTCGTAGGAGTGTAGGCTGCCATTATCCAAGTATTTGAGAAAACGTGCTTCTGTAGCCACGACAATACGCCATGCGCATGCGTGGCTTCCTACGCGTCCCCTCTCACCCCTCAGCTATTCGCCGTTTCACGCTTCCCCTCTCTGGGGGCACGAGACAGATGAATATGCTGCTGATGTCACCGCCATTTCCCCTCTTGATGTAGTCGTCTAGGGCTGTGAGAGGTCGCACTCGGGGAAGTTACCTACGAACCAAAGACTGCTTCTTCTGAAGGACCGGGGGAGATGGGATATCTGGGTGAGGGCATGTCTTGGTATTGCGCCCCTTCTAGGCAAGGATACAGTAATCGAGGCTTTGCAGTATATCTTCCACTATGTGCTTCCGCGAATAAGTTTTCATTCATTTCGATGCGACGCGCCTAGCTGGGAAAACGTGGGATTTTATGTATGTAGAAGCCATGGTGTCACTAGATAGTACTACCTATTAGGTATGTATACGCTATCAGTTGTAAATGTCATGATAGGTATGCCAAGCCTCACGGTGAATCCTTATCTGATCTGGGGATTCCCAGCTAATAGAACACCAGATAAAGATCAATCACCATCGATCTTGACATAGCGTCAAGACGACAACAGATACGACGGTAACGAGCACTTCTCCTCCGCCCTCACTACGATATAAGCCTTTCTTTCGTATACCGAGCGCACTCTATTGATCCGTTAGTAGGCTACTATACAGTAGTGTAGTTGCAATCCGTCCCGTGGTTCCCGTTATCACACGCTGCCTTAGATAGGTATACTAGCACCGTGGGTGCTCCGTAGGATCGTGAACCTTGCCGCGATCGGGCGGAACCGAAGAACAGAATAGCAGGGCGAAGTGGAGAGGGTACTTTTTATCGACAAGGGGAATCCCAGACGTTCCTCGGCGCAGGAGTTGAGGCCCCTTAAATTAGGTACGGCATGATGCGTATTGGGTCGCGTGGCGAGACCAACAAGGCTCTCCGTAGCTAGTGTTGTTGGGGTCCGGGCATGAAGCCCAGGAGGCGTTGGGTTCGGTCTGTTTTCACCGCTGAGCTGTTAAAAGAGTGAAATTTTGAGTTGGGTCGCGTCGATTGGGGATACATACAGCAGTACACTGTGCTATTTTATCCGACTGTTGTTTTACCGTGTTGAAGCTATCTCGATCGGATAGATATCCCGCTGCTTATCTACCAATTTGGAGGAGACCCTGTTCTTCGCCGAACCCAGCCGATTGCGAGATTATTCTTCTCTCCCACGTGTTGTATGCACGCCGCCTGCTAGGTTTCTAATTATAAGGACACTCTTCTTCACCCCCAAAGTGGACAGTGGAAGTTTTCCGTGCCGTAAGTATCAGTGACTATTATGATGCGAAACCAGACAATATTATCGGATCTAACATGACATGAGAAGAGTGTCAAAAATCAGTAATACCTAACACGACATCAAACGGGACTTTTTACGAAACGTAAAAATAGTATTACTTCTTGAAGTCATCGACATCTCAGCTTGACTCTAGTAACACGCGCGTGGTTGTACATGTGTATACGGCGTAGATTCAATTATACCTAGACGAATTGCCTAGATGTTGGATGAGTTGGATAATTCCTTAATAAGCCGTACCTGCATTTGAAGTACCAACTGCTGGGTTAGACAGCTTCTACACTACCTCATATCCTAGTCCCTAAGAAGTCTCGGTTTAGATCCCGAGTGTGTATCTCTGCATCTCATAGAGGCTACCTATCTGTCGGCAAACCTCCCCTAGGGCACAGTGAGTAGAGAGTTAGCCTAATGCATGTGGTGTAAGAGCATCCCAGACGGCAAGATAGCCCTAGGGTGTCTCGAACTCAAGGTGGCGCTCTTAGCTCTTATAGATATTTGAGAGTCGCAATTGTCTGACTACACAGCCAGCCCCGTGTTCGCCCGTCACATTTGCCAGGAGCCGAATGCATGGGAAGAGAGCTGCAGCACGCATGGCGCAGGGGCAATCAACACGGGGAGAGTCACACTGCGTCGAAGCTCAAACCCTCCTCGTGAGAAGTCGATGACCAATTCAATTGCAACTTCTGCGCCGCGTTGCAGTGCAGTGTTACCTACTTAGGCATCACGAGCCAAATATGGCCTTCATTGGACAATTGGGTAGGTATGTTGGTTAAGTGTCTTCAGCACCGCCGCGGCGTGGTTTTGCTGACTAGACCAATCAAGGCAGCCGGATCACTTCATCCTACTTTTATCTCTATTTACTGTTGCGCTAGCCAACACGAGAAGTTGAGCAGCTGAAGCCGTTGGGCTTACTTACACGTTGTCTTCTAAACTAGCATTGTACCTTGCTTTAGTGTCCGCGAAGGAATTTCTAGAAGCTCGAGATTAGCTCCCGGCAATGATGCCCTTCGCAGTTAGGTAATCCGAGGGACCAGAATCCAAAAAAGAAGCACAATGCCACTTCAGCGTACAAGCATAGCTGCAAGCTTAGTGTACGCTGTAGCCGAGCTCGTGACAAGCTGTCTAAACCGTGCTGGGAATTCCTTCAGTGGCCGAAGCTATGGGTTTGTGTGCATGAAGATTCGATCGATCGCTCAATATTGTGATAGATGGGATGTTACCCGAAGCTCGGGTACGCCTGGTCAGGATCGCCAATCAGATGGCGTTCGACAACGGATCTTGGTCAGGATTCAGTTTGTCTGTGCGCTCTGGGATTTTCGGCTGCTGGGCCGGGATCCCACCAGGTAACCTACCCAGATCCCATTACAACACCACCTCCTCTCTCGATGGCACTCCACCACACCACCCGACAAGTTGGCTACCTACCTCTATCAATAGCAACGCTTACCTTCGAAATAAGATAGGAAGAGTGAGTGGCTTGACCGGTCTCTCTATTCAATTACAATAAGATATATTTTTGATGAAGGCAAATAGTCCTCTGAACGGCTATCATCTACTCTAGACGGCGACTATCAAATAAAACGTGTTAAGCTGCGGCGTTAATGCAACGCAACCAAGCAGCTGAAAGGCACTGCCAAAAATATACATTCCGCCTGCATGAGCGATGGATGATGGTATTTGTCAAAAACGCTTACTACCCGCTCAGGGAGCTGCCAACTTGCTCTTGAAACCCCTCTGAACATTAGCCATGAGCTCGAGGTGTGTATACCGATTATAGCCACTGCCCGGTACCTACAGGTATACTACCCTAGCCAAATGACCATGCGCGATCTGCTTGTTGACTCGACCTACCTACTATATCTAGTGTAAATATCGAGAGATGGATCGCATTCCCCGCCGTCTCTGACAAGGTATTCGGCGAGCGTTGCGGTTCGTTGCATAGGTAGTTATATCCATCATGGGTCTTGCATAGCATTGTATCTGCCTACGTAGTTGGTTCTATCCCCGGCCTCCAAGAACGAAAACCTCGCTTCCAAGAATGTGGCTTGCCTACCGTAGTCATACCTTAATATCCTCAGAAGACTCGGCCGACAGCCCCTTGCCTGGGGTCCGGGAGTGAGTGGGATACCAAGTCTGCGTCAGCCCTCGTTTTGAGTGTGGTTCCTCCAGGTTTAGCCACGCGATAACAATTTCGCCTCGGGGGAGAGGGGCCATACCCTCTTTCTACCTACTTAGTAGATACTTCTACCTACTCAAACAGGACGGTGGCTTTTCGTCTAGACCTCGGGATCCCTGGAGCGCATCACGTTGTTGGGTCCAGAGCATTCACTCGCTTGATTTTATTATATCCTTCATACCTGTTCCCGCCGCTATGGAAGCGCGTGTAGTCGATCTTGTTCGCGGTTTACACTCTTGAAATCTAGAGCCTATGCGGGCTCGATGGATCGTATACATGGCCTTTCGAAGGAGGCCGTGGACGGCTTGAAGTCGTTGTTCATAGTCTTAGCGTTCATCGCCGTCGTGCTGCGGTTGGTCGCGAACTGGAAGTATAACCGGAGGCTCCTAGTCGACGATTGTGAGTCTAATATATCTAAATGGACAGCTATACTCTGGCTAACTGGTTCAATAGATATATCTATAACAGCCATACCTTTCTTAGTCGCTGTGGCAGTCCTCAGTGAAATGGCCGGCAATGGTAACAACAGCTCGGATACTCTAGATGCCTAGAAGTGCAATACTAAAGTCGAGACAGGCTTCCACGACCCGAACTCCTCACCATATCTGGTCGCTCAGCTTGCTGTAGCTATATCAGTCTTTACGCCATTAGCATTATGGACGTGTAAAGCTCCGATATTATTCCTCTATCTCCGTCTCTTCGGGATCAAGAAATGGCTCCGAATAACGTCGTGGGTCACACTGACGCTCACGGCGCTCATCTACATCTCCGGCATCATCGCCATTCCTCCCGCATGCGCGCCCCGTACGAAGGACTTATCCGAAGACTTCATCAGCGGCTGCCAGGGCAGGACGCGCGTTATCAACGTATATCTTGGTAGCGTCTCTGTCCTAGCCGACGTTATCATCCTTGTGCTTCCTTTACCTGTTGTATTCGGGCTGAAACTCCTCGTCAGGAGCAGAGTTGGGCTCATCTTCCTCTTTCTGAGCGGCCTCTTGTTCGTACACACTCCTCGTGCTTCTGGCGTTGGACTAGCTAACATACCATTACAGCGCAATTGGGGCCAGTATAATATCATTATTCTTCAAGGCCATGTCACTAAAACTACCAACGACGTCCCTTGCCCTGTCAATCCTTGCTACGTAAGCTCACCTCCCCCGTCCGGCGCTCTCCTATCATCACGCTAAAAATTCCGCGTGTGTAGAATAACAGAATGCTCCGTCGCCCTAATAGTCGGCTGCGTGCCCTCTCTGCGCGTCCTCTGGTCGAAGATCCTCAAGCCGAGCGTGAAGACGAGCCGGGAGAACTACTCCCTGACGGCGCCGACGGGGAACCGGACGAACCGCGGCGCGTCGCAGTACATCGTGGTCGGCGAGGGGACGGACCGCAAGCCCGACGCCGCCAACACGCTCATCGTGTCCACCGAGGTGGAAGTGCACACCTCGACCTCGACCGTCGAGGACTACCAGCAGCCCTACTACGGGCAGGCGTACCACCGGCCCGACGGACGGTTCGACGACGGCGTCCAGCCGCCTTTCGGCGTCTACACCGAGGCGTACGCGCTTCAGACGAGACATCAGGGGGTTTGGGGGCGGTAGGACTACCGAACCTAAACTGATCTACAACTTCGCAGTATATACTAGGGTCTTCACGGATAGAATATAGATGTACATATTATTAATGGCGTATTGCAGGCGATTCGGTCGAGGATCTCGAGCAAAAATGATACCCTCATGCTTGCTGGCGTTTCCACTTTGTTTGGGCTGTGAATCAGGGGAAGGGGAACTATCTAGAATCCAAATCACGTTGGAGTGAGGGCAGCTAGGTATTTACTACCTTACCGTTACAATATCGACCGTCAGAACAGTAGCGTTGCTGCTGCCCTGCCAAATTTTCATAGCGTACTACTATGCGTTCCCGTTAATCAGAGCGAGGCAAAATCTCTACATAAGAGACAGGTCAGGTGAGCCATAGTCAGCCAGAAATTCACAATATGTGCATCACGCCACACTGCGAGCGTGGTACCAGTGTCCAAGTAGGGTACATTCCAATAAGAGACCATCCCATATCCCATACAATTTTGCGCTCGCCTCCATTGTAGATTTTTTTGTCTTCCTAATTACGCTACCCTGCCCTCAAGCGTGCTAAGTCTGATCTCAACAGCTCGCCTGTGCGCCTCGAGCTCCTCGACCTTTGCCAGCTGCATGACAGCGCTGCCAACATTCTTTAAGCCCTCGGCCGTGAGGTTGGAGCTAGTGATATGCTTGACGAACGACCCGAGGTTGACACCCGAGTACTGTTTCGCATAACCGTAGGTAGCTAAGCGAGTAGACAAGGATTAGTCGGAAAATGCCAAAAAGGGGTGTGATAGGGGGTGTGATATGGGGGGAAAGGAAACGGAGCTTACGCAGAGAGTGATTCACGCCAGCCGAGTAATCGCCGACGCTCTCCGGGGTCCACTGCCCGATAAAGACACTTCCGGCGTTCATGACTTTATCGACGGCTTTTTCGGCGTCCTTAATCTGCAGGATTAAGTGTTCGGGCGCATATTCGTTGCTGATGTTCATGGCTTCGTCCACGTCTTTCACGAGAACTGTGACGGAGTGGCTGATGGCACCCCTGACGATGTCTACGCGCGGTAGAGCCATAGCTTGCTTGTGAACCTCATCTTCTATGGCCTGTAGCTGTGCTTCATTAAGATCAACTGCGATGCAAACGACCTGGCTGTCGACACCGTGTTCAGCCTGCGACAGAAGATCTGAGGCCACGAAAGCCGGGTTCGCGTCCTTGTCCGCAATCACCAAGACTTCTGACGGGCCGGCCGGCATGTCGATGCTAACGCCGGCATTGGTGTCGTTGCTCACGTGCATCTTTGCAGCCGTGACGAACTGGTTGCCTGGACCTAGAATCTTGTCCACCTTGCTCACACTCTCGGTACCGTATGCCATGGCGGCAACGGCTTGTGCGCCGCCGGCTAGGACGATACTCTCCGCGCCGACCTTGTGAGCAACATACACGATTTCAGGGGTGATGCTGCCGTCTGCGCGTGGTGGAGAAGCGAGCACGATCTTCTTGCATCCTGCGACCATTGCCGGTACACCCAGCATGAGAGCAGTGCTAGGCAGAACAGCAGTGCCGCCGGGTACGTATAGGCCTACCCTCTCGATGGGACGCGAAAACCTGCTGCATACGACGCCCGGCATCGTTTCGACTTGGAGGGGTTTCTCTTCTTTTTGGGCGGCATGGAACTTTCGAATGTTTTCAAAAGAGACGTCAATAGCTTTGATAGTCTCGGGCGCAAGGTTCATCAACTCCTGGGGGAACGGAGCTTTGATAACAGGTGAGGTTAACGAGGTAGCCTTCTCAAACTTATGCGTATAGGATAGGAGTGCCTTGTCACCGTTCTGTCGCACATCGGTTATGATTGGCGTGACGATGCCCATAATCGTTTCCGCGGACTTCTGGGACGGTCGCTTCAAAGCATCAGCAACTTCAACTTGGCTGACCTTGCTGACATCTACCCGCTGCATAGTAATCCTTCCAGCATCCGTCGCTGGAGCTGATGGTGATGGTGCGGATGGTTTCTTAGCAATATCATCCGCTTTCTCGGCCGGGGCGACAGCAATGCCCTCCTTCTTTGCCCATTCGCCCTTAGCATTTCCGGGTCTCCTCTTGACTTTGAAGCTCTTGGCGTCTAGATTCCGCTCGATATCGGCAACACTAACTCCAGCGCTGACAGCCTTTGTCAAAGCAAAATATATCAAATCAGCAGCTTCGAAGGCGACCTCTTCAGGTGTTTTCGCATTGCAGAGTTCTTCGGCCTCCTCCATAATCTTAGCCCGTAATAGCTTCTCGTCAGAGAATAGCCTCTTAGTATATGAGCCCTCAGGCGCCGATGCTTTCCTTGACACGAGCGTCTTCTCAAGCTTCGAAATGCCCCTGAGATCACCAAAGCAACCGGACTGCTCCAAATGGCAGAATTTTCCATTTTGCCTGACGACAAACTTTAACGCATCATTGTCGCAATCCATCGATATCCTAACCAGCTCCTGAGTATCCCCGGAACTGGCGCCCTTATACCACAAACCGCGCTTTCGGCTTTGGTAGACGCCGGTCTGTGTTCTCAGGGACTCTGCCACGCTCTCCTCACTGCTGTATACTAAACCCAGTGCGATTCCTCGCTCATCACAGACAACCGTAGGCAACAGCTTGTCTTGTCTGTCTGTTTTCCAAGATGTCGAGAACAGTTTCGGAATATAAACCTTTTTATCCACCTCATCTTTCTTCGTAGTCAACTCTGTGGATGGTATAATAGGAATCGCGTTTGCGATCGAGCAGATGTCCACGAAATGCCCATAATTAGTCTCGGACACGGGCTTGATGAATAGAGGTGGGTGTTTCTCAAATTTGCTCTCTCTCAAGAAGCCAGCAACGTCGCAACTCCTCTGGTCGAATTCCTTGAGAAGCAGTTGTTTTTCGGTGCCGGTGATCTGGTTCAACTTGGAGACAACCGGGGCCACTCTGTCGCCGTATTCAGAGAAGTCAGGTAACCTCTGGGGCGGGATGAAGACTCTACGAGCGCCGTGATCTAAGAGCGAGACGATATCGTCTTTGGACTCTAGAGCTGTCGCGTCAAAAAAAGTCTGGAACTCGGCGTTGTGCTGTCCTAGGAGTTTGAGGAGCTTCCCCAAATTGGCCGGCGTCGCATCGAAAAAGACACAGCCTAGACACGACACCTCTTCTCGGCTCAGGCCCTCACTCGAAGCCAGTCCCGGCGGGACAGCTACCGAGATGAGGAAGGGAAGTGGCAGTATCGTCTCCATGTCAATTGGCCTCTGGGATTAGAAGAAGGGGAATATCTGACCAAAAAAATAAAATAAAAAGACGAGTGACTCAAAGTTACAAAAAAATGTTTTAGATCCCGAGTAGGTATCTTATGATGCAACTCACGCTCAAGTTCCTGAATCGGCCCTCCCACTGCAGCTTTTGCTTGGTCAACGATGGTGGGGTTCCGATGTGCCCCTCCATGCATATGCAGCACTAGGAATAAGGTGTGGTCTGTGCCCACTGCTGATAATAAAGTGCTGTATGATAGGTAGGATAAGATAATATTAAGTACATAGACCTAGGTACCTGACTGCCAATACAGCTGGAGCTTCAATTTACACAAGCAACCTCACCTCGCGGCTACTGTCATCTTCCCATTCACAATTCAGTAACTCTTCATCTTTTCAACAACAAAACGACTTTGATCTCACCACCCCTTTTCGAGACAAAATCCAACCCAGATCCCTGTGCCGATCATCTCCCGACTAGATAACGCCTCGGCCCATTGAGGAGAAGGCGTAGGTTAGCTGGCCTCTGATTCCAGCGCATCACCAACCTCGCAGGCGTCCCTCACGCAATCTATACGCAACCTGCGCTCGCTCCTAGAAAAAAACAGCCATGGCGACAATACAGACAAACGGCATACCGCCAAGTTCCTCAGGCCCATCCCAGCCCCAGACCCAGACACAACCGGCATCGCAGCCAACACAGAACACCATCACAACCGGCACAACAACAGTGCCCAACACACAACAGACAAACACGACCCCGGGCCCATCACAAGCCCCCGGCGGCGCAGCGCCCTCCTCCCCAACAGCAACAACCCACGAGCCGCGCCCGCGCGACGCGCGCACGATCGAGCTCCTCCTCACGTCGCAGGGCGTGACATCCTTCGACAACCGGGTGCCGCTTCTCCTCCTCGACTTCGCGTACCGGCACACCTCCAGCATCCTCAACGACGCGCTGCATCTCTCAGGCGACCCGTACACAACACACGCGGGCGCGAAGCCTAGCGGGTCAAGCGGCGCGGTGCCGACGGCCCCGCCAGGCGGCGATGCCACGGTGAGCACGAACGCCGTGAACATTGCGATCGCGAGCCGGCAGGCGTACCAGTTCCGCGGCGGGTCCGGGGGCGGCGGTGTCGGCGGCGGTGTCGGCGGCGGCGGCGCGAGCAAGGAGTGGCTGCAGGAGCTCGCGCGCGAGCGCAACAAGGTCGCGCTGCCGCGCATCCTGGCCAACGAGTGGGGCGTCCGTCTGCCCAACGAGCGCTTCGTGCTCAGCGGGCAGAGCTGGGGGCTGCGCGACCAGTGGGTCGTGGAAGGTGGTTCCGACAGCGAGGACGGTGACGAGGAGGACGGATCAGACGCGATGGAGGGATTAGAGGGCGCGAAGGAGAAGGAGAAGGAGGGCGAGGAGGAGAGCGGTGGTGGACTGGACGAGTTCCTTGGTGATGATGATATGGGCGATGAGGATATGGAGGACATAGAGTGATGGGGCTATCTATCTCATCCTATCTCATCCGGTTGTTACTTTGATAAGCCGCCGGCTGTATAAGGTACAGGACACAGCCTCAGTACCACGTCGTTTCAAGCGTCGAGTACCTCGACGGCATCAACAGATTACATGATTTGACGGACCCGGCGTTTGGCGTTTAGAAACAAAATAGCTACGATACCATACTCCAGGGGTCGGAGATTTGTCCCCGTAATCATTATTTTCCAAAGAATACAGAAGCACAACGCGAGAGATTCGCCTCAGTTTCCGGTGGATACTAGACGGCAGGACAGAGTTGCTGCCTCTCCTCTAAGCTCTTACGGTATACCCCTTGCTACCAACCTATATATATGTTCATATCACGACATTGCGAAATACTACCACAAGAAATGAACAGAAAGGAGCACGGCTCCGCAGTTCTCGCCGTTGTACATTATCTATCTAAAATTTTCGCTTGCTGACTATGCCCCCGGCCGGGACGACACCACTTACCCAAACCGAGAGTTTCGAGTCCCAAATGATGAAAACGCCTTGCGCTATGCAGAGTTTTGGCGAGCCAGAGCCAGCTTAACTGGCGACACCCCAGAATGATGTCCTAACTCAACCCGACAGTTAAGTCTAGAGTGGGTAGTAAACACAAAAATTCTAATGCAGAAGCGCATGATCAATCCCTTCTCCAACTGGAGTTTCCCTTGTGGTATAATCGCGTCGTTTGTAGTGTTCCAAGCCTCTTTAAAAGCCGTGACTCAAATTTGTTCTCAGGTCCTTCTCGGCGTAGTTTGATATCAACTCTTCTTCTGAACCCCTAGGTTCTTCAACCCAGTGATAAGTTCAGCATTGACATCGGCTACCGCTTTCTTGGACCGAACCGGGTGCATTTCCATAGTGTCGTTCTCATCTTCACTATAGTCCGCCCCCTCCTCTTCCTCCTCATCTTCTTCATCGCCGTCCTCTCCCTCTTCATCATCGGCGTCGTCAGGTCCGTCGTAGACCGCTGAGCCGATCATGTCCTCCTCATCTTCATAATCGCCGCTTCGGACACTCTCGCCCGTGTCACCGTCGTCATCGTCTCCGCGAGAGAGGAAGCTGTCACCCATCTGTCCCACGTCCTCGTCTTCGTCCTCATCTTCATCCGCGTGGCTGTCTAGGTCCGACCCACTAGCTGAGAACTCGTCCAATTCTAGCGGTGTATCTCGCCAGTACGTAAAGTCAGTATATTCTACTCCGCCGCCCTTAACTAACGTGCTGACTGGTGGGAAATAGTGATCGACAACCTCTCCCATGTTCACGTAGCTAAGCTTCAGCTTGTTAAGGCTGAGCAGGTCCAAGGAGACCTCCGCATTTGAATTGATTGTGAAGATGCGATTTCGCGGAACATCAACAGTTCGATATGAGATCTGATCCGTTAGACGGTTACCGAAACCTGCGTAAAAGCAGTGGTTCTCCGGCCCGTACAAGCTTCGGATATCACGAAGAGTTGCCATCTTGAACACGTGGGGCTTCCTCAAGTAGATTTCACGCCTCAATGCGGCCATTGTTCTGTCTGGGGAGAGGATGGTTGGTCCTTTTGGCAGGCGGTAGCCGTCTTGGACAATGCCATTAAGATAGGCCCGTGTGGTATCGGACTGCCCAACCGATCGGCTCGTCAGGTACATGATGTTGTATCCATTCGCTGCGATGTCGCTGTATAGCTTCGCAACACCTGCATGTGTCCAATCACGGCCAATCATATTCAAGACGTGCCCGAGGGCGTCGGACTTGGTAATCGTGCCATCGATATCCGAGATGACTACTGGAATATCATGCCTCCATAAGAACATGTTAGCGTTACAAGTTGCCCGATTCACGGTAAAGCTCATGGAGTTTTCGCCCGGCTTTAAGTTCAGGGCCTTCAACTGATCACTAGTCAGACGAAGGGTTTTAGCGTAATTCTTTTGACTGTGGCTTGCTGACGAAGTTGAGCCCGGTGTGGTAGGCGGAGTGTGTACGGAACCTTGGCCGACGTCGGATTCACTGCGTCGGTGCATAGGACCTCGAGAAGAAGTTGTCGAGTCATCACTTGCGTAGCCAGGATCCGAAACAGCGTCAATAGCCAATGTGGGTGCTGGTCGAAGAGATGCGACAGTCTTTTTCATGGCCGCTTCTTTTGCCTCTTCGCTACTGTAAATCCAAAGATTGCCCTCTTCGTCCATTCCAAACAACGCGCCAATATCATAGTCACCCTGTAGCTCTTCGGATAAAATCTTGCGTGCAAGGATTTCTGCTTTTATGGCGTCTTCCTCGCTGCCTTTGTACGAGGCCATGTCAAGCATCATATCCCCCGCCTCAGTCACACGGGTTGGGATGTTCACCGCTGATAACTCCTGGGAAAGAGTCATGGCACGTCGTATGGCTTCGATTGGGCCGAGAGGCGGCGGGCTACGCGATCTCTGGGAGGGGGGTGGGCTATCTCCGTACGATTCGTCAACCGACTCATCGGGAGAGAGGGGCGACTCGCTAGCAATGCTGTATCGATTAGGTACGTCGAGCAAGCCTCTAGAACTCGGCCGTCCGCCATCGAGTTCGGGAGAGGAGACAGCAGGCGCGGATATGCCTAAAGGACAGGAATTAGCTATCTTTCCGAGCATTCCCGGCTCCTCGGCACCGGTAACGAACCTGAACGTAGCTGCTGCTGGGCCGGGAGAACGTTAAGCCCCGGCCTAGTTATAGTCGATCCCCTCCGCCTCGCATTCTCGCCATCAAGCTGTAGAAGATCGGGTTCCTGGAGGCTGTTGGAGGCGCCAGTGCGCTCGGCGGGAGCAAGGGTCGGACTGGTCTCGGGCGATACGAGAGGAGAGGTTTGCAAGCTCTGGGGGATCCTGTCCGAGGTCTCGAAGATGAAGAAGGCCTCTCCGCCTTCACCAAGTTTCATAGCATATTCCTGCTTGACGCCATTGACCTTGAACTCGACCTTCTTCTCGTAGGGACGCAGGAGCGAGAATTTGCCGAAGCGCACGTGGAAGGGGGAGCAGAAGAGGTCGCCATTCTCCTGCTCGACGACGATGACGTCGATGGCACCGCTCAGCGTCGCAGGATTGATAGAATTCCAGGCGGTTGACACTGAATCGCTGAGATTTCGGACGTACTGCATGGTTCGAGGGTTTGCGAAGCGAGCGAGGGAGGTCGTCGGTACCAAGAAGCGATAGGCGACAGACGATAGGCGGGAGGCGAAGAGAGAACGGGGAGGCGAAGGAGACTGAGAGAGGGAAAGAGTGTGGCGGCCGTAAGACCAAGCGGTGTGCGAAAGCGCAACCAACCGGATTCGTACGGGAGGAAGGAAGGATGCGCTCGCTATGCAAATTGTGTATGTGTAACAAGAGGTAGCTAGGTAGGTATGTCTAGCCGACGATGGGCTTCAATGAGCAGTTGTGAGAGATACCTAATATGTAAGGTAGGCAATATACCTAGGTAGGTAGGTAAGAGGAATATTGTTGGGGCAGTATGGGGGCGTGGGGTGTAAGGTAATATAATAATAATACAATAGATGTCGTAGGCCAGGTACCTATTTCATGCGCTCATTGTCACATCTGCTTTACCAGGTATTTCCTTAGAATCTATGTATAGACATAGCCAAAACAAAACAAGACGGATCTAAATCCACGTGCAGGCACCGCAGCATTGCTGTTGAGGAAAAACGAGAAACGAGAAATGAGACTTCTAAGCTCGGGAATGGAGGAGGATCGCGCGTTGTAGTAATAATAATGACTCTTTATTCAGTAACCTAGTCTAGTCCAGCAGGCAGTCCTAGGGCGCTCAAGGGCGTTACGGCCGACTCGACGCCTGACCTACCAGAAAAAAAGAAGCTTGTCAGCAGTTGAGGTACAGACTAAGACGTCTGGTCTGTAGGCGTGCATGTAAGACAGTGCCGCTGTGTCTGCACAATGCGTTCTGCTGGGGTTTTCTGAGAGGCAGTTCCCCATCAGCAAGTAATTGTGACGTAGACAAGCTAGGGGTTTACGGTACGCTTGCCTCGAAAAGGAAGAAGCAGATCTCGACCATCGATGCGTTTGTACTTCCCCAAGTACCTTGGGTACATGCAGGCACTTACGATGTAGGTATACCGAATCACTTACATACCGGTATTGCAGTAGGCAATGTACGCAGATACCTAGTTGTAACCTATCATGAATAAAGCATTCATTGATTGATGTGGTCTGGTATAAATCAAATCATACAAGATCTACAGCAACATTGTCTTTTTCTTCTGGCGTGTGATACGAGCTGTGGCTGCCCGGCAGGTTGTTAGGCTAGTACCTTAGTTAGGCACTGTACCTAGGCAATACCTTAGTGCAGAAAAATCCAAGACATGCCACATGAGGTCCTACGCTGGTCGCAATTGGTTCAAATCGCCAATAGATTATTTCAACGATACAACTGTTGAACTTTACCGCCCGCCCGCCTGCCGCAAGACACTCGTGACCTAAGCGTCCTTCCTGCTCTCCTCATTTGATGAGTCGTTTGACCAGTATCCGAGCTGTGCAGTGCCGCAGCAAGCCGAGCCGTAGTAGATGCCAGTAAATCTCATATACCGTCACTCGATTTCAATAACTTTTTCAAAACACTCGGCGGTTATAAGATCGTGAGCTTTCAACTTCTTCTCATGCCTCGGCAATCACATGTACGCTATAAATGTACATACGTGGAATACTAGCGGTAGCTGGAAAGCAAGATCCATAAAATGGTCCACAATTTGACCCCATTCCGGTAAACACGATACTCTTTTTTTTCTCTCTGAAGATGAATGCGGTCGGCATGTGATGGAGATAGATTAGCCCCCCACAACCTCACTAATAAGGCGAGATGCGTCAACGTCACAGCGTAACATCAAGCTTGGGCCAGGTCTACGACGGCGATTTAATCTAATATAATCATCGTCGACAAGCCTAAGTAATGGTGTTCCTATAATGTCTACGCGCAAAGTATTGAATGAGTTAGCTTTTCTAATGTGATACCAACTCATTGTCAGTGGGTAATAGGTAGGCATATATACCTAGATATTGTATGCAACAGGAATCAAGACACAGGTATGTATATGTACCAGCTATATGAGGATAGCCTAGTCACTTCATCGATGTACTTAGTTCTCTCTCTATAGGTAGGTAGGTAGGAAGTTGTTAGCAATCTGTTCCATAGAATACCACATAACGGTGCTGTTCACCCAGTCGGCCCGTCGATTACCTTTTCATTGCTGTTAAAGCACGACATAACTCAAGAGCGTAGAGAACTTGTCTACGTCCGAATCATCAATCAGCGATATGTACGACACCGCGAAGCACCTCTTCTCGCCTAGATTGCTCCATCGACAAACTGAGAAATTGAGAATAGCGCTTCGCTGGATTCTATACATAGCGTATAGAGACTCTGGCGAAGATATACTCTGTGATGCCCCTTTCTGGGCGTACGAGGAACCTATTGGCTAAGAACGCCCCCCTCCTCCGAGTCCATAAGATAGGGAAGAATACGTAGAGAGCAAACGGGCAAGGGGGTATTTGAAGAAGGGTGATCAAGGAATGGTGACGATTTGTAAATGGATGATTATATCTAAATCAAGTATTTCGTATAACAAAAGCCACAGAGCCAACCTCGACTAGAGCGTATAGCAGCATGAGATAGCAATATATACTTGAGTCAGCGGCCAATAGACCGTACATATCGCTATCTGCTTTTGAACATAGCTAAAACTAAGTAATAATCACATAAAAGCGGGATGAAGTATTCCCTATACTAATAGCGCGTATGCTCATGAGAGAAGAGCCTAAAAATCTTAACCTAATCGCCCCTCGAGATCCCTATTTAATTGTTTCAACAATCATGCAGGTGTAATCGAACAACGCAAAGGAAATAAGATTCGATACTACTACAGAACTTGAGCCCGAACTCGGAATCGTTTCCCTCGTCAGTATTATCCTCCCTCATAGTTAATAGGGGTGAGCGGTGGGAGCTACTGACGAGCTCTCAGGATATGTGGATCGGCACATAGGCACTGTCACTAGCAACGAGCACTATGAATATACTACTACTATTTCCATTGCAAAACTGGCGGTCTGGAGTATTCTGCATCAGAAGCCAATTATGCAGTATTTCTGTACCGCAGCCCTGCTCCTGTTTCATGCGACACTATGCCTATAAGACACCCTCGTCGGCCTGTTCCCTTTCCCACATATTTTATCATACACACCACCACCACTCTCCCTCCGTCCCACACACATATCCCGATCTGATAGTGGGCTAAGCTGCCGCGATCTCGGGTGTAAAAGCATACCTAGGCATCATAGCCATCCTCTCCTCGGGGCTGAGGTCGTCCTCGTATACCATCTGCACGTTCTTGTCCTTCTCTTTCTTCGGCTTCTTCTCCGGCACCGCCGCTTCCTCGGCAGGCGTCTCCGACTTCTTCGGCGGCTTGATGCCCGCCTCAGCCATCCTAATTAGCTGGTCGATGTCATCGCCGTGCTGCGGCGGCGCGGCGCTTGACACGAGCTCCTCGACCGTCGAGGCCGGTTGTCCTGGTCGTGGCGGGAGGCCTGTGGCGGCAGGGGCGTTGCTTCCGGGCCGTGAGGGAAGATTTGATGGAGGGTAGGCGTGGGGATATGGTGGCTGGGCCGGGTACCCAGGATATTGAGCACCGGGCGGGTGGAATGGCGAGTTCTGTTAGACGGTGGTTAGCATTGGAACGGAACTGGATAGATATGTAGACTATCACGTACGAAAGCACCAGGTGATGCGCTTTGCGCAGGGCTGTGTCCGTCGGGCAGCCCCTGTGGTGGCGTGTGTGTAGCGCTGCCTCCGTTCGCGCCCTTTTGCGTGCCCAGTCGTGCTCGGTGCTCCGCTAGGCGCTTCTTGATCTCGTCCGCGGTCTCGGCCTTGATCTTCTTCGCGGGCCTCTTATCGCTCTGACCTGGCGGCGGGTTACCGGTAGCGGCATAGCGCTCGGCCTGCGCCTGGTAGAAGTTTTGTATGATGCGCTGGTTGTGTTGCTGAACGATATCCTCGGGGATACCCTCCATGCCGAAGATCTCGACGTCAAGACCCTGTCTGTTGGGGAGCGCATTTTCGACGGACGACAGCGACTCTTTGTGCACTTGGTTCATGTGGACGGAGAGACCTGCGAGGAATCCTCGTCAGTCCATTGCACCCCCAAGGTTTTGCTTATGTAGTCAAGGCCATAGTTGGTTGGATGCATACCTCCAGCTGTATTCAGCCGCCTACCACACCGGTCGCATTTGAAATGTTTTGCTTTCTGATGTGAAATTAATAGCTTTAGATCCTCGAAATCTCTTTCACCTGCAACACCGTCAGCATTTAAATCTATGTGCGTATACGCGCACAAGGGGACGCGTACAATAGTAGCACCAGGCGCGGTTGAGGAGCTCCTCGACATCGGGGTGTTTGCGCTTCTTCCCTCCCATTGTAAATATTATTTTTTATGGTATACGAGAGGCTTCGGATTGTTTGATGTGCGTTGTTGACACCGTAAAGCAAGTGTACGGATTAAATGGGAGCGGCGGGTGAGGTTACGGTGGATGTTGTACAGTACTGCAAGCTGGATTGACATTCGCGATGGACCCAATGCAGATTGACAAGCTTCAGCCGCAATAGTCTAGACCTGTGGCGCGTGTTCAGTGGCGGTGCAATAACTGCCCCTTCCCCACATTGGGGCGGCTCACCAGACCTAGCCGAAAACGTATCAATGTAGTTATACGGCGAGATGAAGACACCGGAAACAAGGACTGTTATTAATACTAAAATGGTGAAAGATGGTCTAGCCTCCTTTCATGTAACGACTAAGCAAAATGAAGCAACAACTTGAATACTTCGCATTGTGTTAAAAGATGACGCGCATATCTTAACTGGGAATATGTCTGTCGAGAGAAAAGCTAGTCCCAATCTCTTCATAATATTCGTCTATACGTCTCACTGTGATAGAGAGGGACGGCTGCAGGCGTTTATACCTCGGTCTCAGACCAGATTCAGGACTTCAGGTGAACTGGATCTCAGGCGGGAAGCTGTATCACAGTTCAAAACCCCTTTAAGATGGATAGGCGAGTCGGCAGATGAAGACGGCGAAAGGAAGGTTAGTTAACATAGAACTTGCTAAGAAATCATCTAGATAGCTGCTTTATTTCTCCCGTACCATTACATCATATAACTGTGTGCTATGGTTTGGGGAGATGTAGAAAAGGTATCAAATCCGCCTAACTAACTCCCGTTGAGTCTCGAAAATTCGTCTTCAATCATTAAATCACTTCACTATTCCTATCAAATTCACAATGCCCTCACCGTCCTCAGCAGGACTCCACCGAGATCCGCCTCTCCCTTCTATCCCACCAGAAAGAGGCCAACACTGTCAAAGCTGAGAGTGCAATAGATATTACAACAGCAAGCCACGTCTGGCTGTGGACGCGCAGGGCTTGCCCCTCGCTGTCTGCACCACCTTCGCCTCTCTTATTCTCAAACCAGACTAACACGCTACTAAAAAAAGACTATAAGATAATACTTAGATTAGTCCGTTGAAGACAGAAACATAAGATATTTGTTTGCACTAAGGAAATGCTCACGATGACCAAGTTGGCAGGTAGGTAGAACATAGCTACCACCGTCGCGATCCGCATCGTTCGTGAATCTCGGTACGTCTTATCCGACAGTAGTGCCATCGTCTTGGTCTCCTGAGAGTCTCTCTCAGCGATTTGGGCAAGATGCAGTCCATTCTGATGGAGAAGCTCCTGTTCGTGGGACTTGGTAATGTCGTCGTACTTAACGAGTGTTAATACCATTTCCCGCTAGGTCAAGAGCAATCTATAGAGCCTAGGGGAAGGGAAGTGGGGAACTTGCCAAATATTTAATGTCGCGGGACAGTTTTAAAAGTTTCCACGTCGTGTAAGTATGATTCCGCACCTCATTCGCCAGATTCTCCAGGTCGTTTTGAAAGGACTCTTGAACAGCGGCTGCTACATGAGACACATGGGCCACCTTATTGGCGTGCGATCGGATCGAATCAATGGTATTTTGGGTATTGAGAAGGATAGCTTGGGCGCTGTATAGACTTTCTCGAAGACTGTTGATTCGTTGTTTTGACGACAATTTTATTCCAAAGGCACCGTACGGTTTGCTAATTGAGACCTCCATACGCTATCCGGATGGTGTTAGGTGAAAAGGAGCAATAAGAAGTAGTAGACAGGAGGTTTGAGGGAACTTAAATACGCATGATTGTTACTCACAAGGTCTCGAAGTTTGCCTGCTTGGTAGATTAAGTACTCTCGCCAGTTCAGCAGCCCTGCATCAAGGTATGTAAGATGGACACTCAATGGGTGAGAGGATCTAGCGAGCTGAGGGCCTTCCAATGCCTGTCGAAAGGTAATCGGTGGATGGATCACAACCGAGCTGGACCTTCTAGAGTTCAAGAAGTATGTATGATGAATAGCCGACTGCCGACACGAGAAGGGATCAGCACTATCCTGCCCGTGACGTTCGAAATGGCGAATATTATAGCATAGGCCTGCAGTTACGGTATAATTAGCTGGCTTCCTTCTAGTGTTCTCGGTTTATTCAGGATCTAACAAACTATATCTCCAGCATTTGCAGCCTCCTAGAATTTTAGTCTTTTGACCGCCCGCCGTCGGCTCATGATCATTCTTCGTCGAGGCATCAGTGTAGCAAGCCATGAAATCCTGGTCACTAGAGTCCCATTTCTGTCTGAAGCCCGTAAGAATCTTAAGAAAAGGAGCGATAATCTCATCGGAGAGGCAAATAGCGGCAAACATAGCAGGAGTTATGTTTAAACGGCTCCATGAGTTCAGACGGCTTAAGATCCTATATGGTCCGGATCAGCTACAAATATCCCAGGCCTTCATCGGTGCGCCGATACTTACAGAATTCTTGATGATCCCGGCGTGGATGCTTTCTGGAAGGCGTGGAAGACGGAAATTAATTTCTATGCTAAACTGTGCGCAGATCACGCACCTGTAAGGCAATATCCAGTTGATGTTTCGTTCTGGCACACTCCACATCCCAGCTCATCAGTTGATCTAATTGTTTATTTGCAGCATTGTGGTGATCTGTGAATGGAGAATGTATCAAGACCTCAACCTCAGACTCAAGAGGGTCTTCTAGAAAGATGCTGGATGTTTTTGCTTCGAACTGGGTCCATGAAGTACTAAGGATGCGATCCTTGAACGTGTCTCGCAAGATACCGAGCCCTTCTAGCATTTGGACATCACTAGGCACATTTGAAGCCATCCCGTATTATAGGGGGATGAGGTTGAACCTTCTCATGTGAAAAAATCACCCGTTCCGGAATGTTAGTCGATTTTCATCCATATTTACAACGAGTAGCTTCGTGACGGCAAGAAGTAAGTCAATCCAATCCTTTAAAACACCGGTCTAGCAGATGTCCGCGGCTCTACAAAATGAGGCGGATAGCAGTGTTAGGCCATATATAATACAACATTGACCAGAATGGCACTTTTTAATAGGCTAGGGTTTTGGCCATTGGGGAAATGTCTGTGATTTTCGCCGAAAGGAGCTACATTCGTTAATCAGTTGAGCTCTTGATAGGTATTGAATGATGTACAGCCTCCTCAGCCTACTTCAGTTAGGCATCTACAGCCACGAGCTACAACCATAGGTGCCTAACGGTTGGTGCCTAACCCATGGGGGCCAAATGTTGTGTGTACTATTATGCCCTTTTCGGTTGACGCTTCTCGTTTTAATCAGTTTTCTCTTTCCCTTGAGCCCCAACGCCGGTTCCGTATCTGTGAATGACAATGCGATGTGACCCAATGCAGGCTGTACTCGGCTGTGACGAACGATAGACGGATAGTTTGGGTCAGAGCCTTCTGTGTTTGCATCGTCCTCCATAAAGATGGATGCATACTGCCCCATAATCATAACGCTCTCTATCTCGCTTATACTATGACGTGGCAAGAGGTCTCCAGGATATTACCTAAGATTGACCATCATCTATTTATGCGGAATAAGAACCTTTCCCCGCAGCCCCTCCTACTCGTAGAGTATAGAACCAGTTTTCTTCCCAGTGATCTAAAATTCATGTTCAAGTCTGTGAACCGCATTCCTTTAGTGAACCAAGAGTGTCAATATCTTCGAGCTTACAATGAGCGAGATTACTCGACTTGGGAGGCAATATTTAAATGAAGGCGCGTTGGATCGCCTGCTCCAGATGTTATTCGGAACCAAATATACGGTAGAGGTACGACCCTCGATCTCACTTATTTTTTGAACGTTAGCTAAACCCTTCCCAGAGGTCGGGCGATGTGATTGAGATCACAGCAGAAAGAAAGCTTGACGAGGTAAAGTATCACACTAGATAGAGCTGTTTATTAAGTCACTACTGACCTTGAATCGCACGTGTAGAGTGGGACAAAGGAGCTTTACCCTCATCAATGAGTATGTCGCCGCACGGCATTTATTGTGGAGGATTGAGCGTATCTTAGAGCTGGAGTTTTAAGTGTTTTTTTTTTTTGGGGGGGGGGGGGGGGGGGGCCGGGGGCGGGCACCTTGTAGCAACCAAAAAAAATTTAATTAAGAACCCGTTGCTAGATATATTAACCGGTAAATTTTAATTAAACGGGGTTTTTCCCACAT
>MU392670.1:99691-127527 GCA_022578505.1 Nemania abortiva
CCGCCCCCCCCCCCCCCCCCCCCCCCCCCCCCCCCCCCCCCCCCCCCCCCCCCCCCCCCGCCCCGGGCAGCTTGTAGCAACCTACAATCATTGAATGAAGATCACGTTGCTAGCTATATTAACCGGTAAAGTTTCAGTAGACGGGGTTGATCGCACATGTGACTCAGAGCCCAATGGCGAATGGTGGCTTAATCTACCTTTAGTCGTTATGTCCTGCTGTGACTGTTGCTTCGAGGCCCAAGAAGCGAAGGTATCGGGCTTCAAATAGCTGTTAGCCCACCCTTCGCTCACCCGCCTCTGTGGGAGAGAAGGAGGGGGTAACCGATCTTGGCACCGTAGATGATTATTCTTTCTTGAATACCGAAGATTATTATAAGCCCCTAGATACGAACCCTTGTGATGGTCTGTTAATGTCGGGGTAGGAACTGGCCGGAGACGTATAACATGATTCCTCCTAACAAGACACCGCCGGTAGGCGCTACACAAAGTATTTACAATGGATAATACATAGGGATGCCTTGGTAGTGCAGAGGTAGCGTCTTAGGCGTACTGCATTATGCTATACGACTTGCCTACGAGATAGGGTACTTATTCGAGGCAAAAAGCGGGGGAAAGCCCTTGAGTGTTGGTTACATGATTATTGAACTGTTCTGTACTCCTTTTTCTCCATGGCCTAAAAGCATTGCATTTCCCTCTAACTACCCTTACTTGAGCGTATTCCAATCCCTCTCGTTTAGCTGCTTCTTTTGAAGCCAAGAATCCGGCATGGTTCGACGAAAGGAAATCACCGATTCATTACGCATGCAAATGAGCAATAACCTAGTCAACACAGAGAGTAAACGCACTTTTATCCCCGACCAGAGTTTGGCTGCAATTTTTACTATAACCGCCATAGAGAAAGCCGTAAACGAGCTCGATTGCCATGCATCTGATTGTCTCTACCTTGCCCGAGATATCCAGCGAGAAGGCGTCAAACTTTTTGCTCTACTTACATGGATTAAAGAGGAAGAGCATATAGTGGATTTCCGTAGCCATAGAATCCTCGATAATTGCCTACCATTGAGCCGTGAGAAAGCCGTCGAGGTTGCGCCGCGTTTCGGCGCACGTCTGGCAACCGAGCAGTGGATGGTTCTGCCTTTTGATTTTCCTAAGGATATGAACCTCTATCATAGAAAGATAGAACAACACCAGATTATTCCATACATCAACGTGCCGGAGTTCGTAGGAGAAGGATCCTCAGGGTACATAGACAAGATCGACATCTATGTTCCACAACAGGGACTTTTCCCTCGGGAGGTACACGTCACAACTTCAACCAATCCAAGCTGCGATGACCTTGTACTAACAATTGATACTTAGAGCGATAGAGTCCAGATTGTTCGAAAGAAGGTCAAACCTAAATATCAAAACGCGCAACTCGATCTCGATTTCGAAAATGAAAAATCCTGCCTTCTATTGCTCAATCGCCTCCAGCATTCCAACATCATTCTCCTCCTGGGGTCTTACACCCTCGATGACGTTCATTATTTCCTATTCCCAAGTTTGGATATGGATGTCAACAAATTTTTAACGCTTGAAAAAAGACACGGAATCTTCTCGCTCGATACTACCTTCTATTCGGCCTTGCGTGGACTCTGTTCCGCACTCTCCCACACACACTCGCTACGTCTGAAACAGGAAGAACATGGGGTAGATTTCGACGCTATTGGATACCATCACGATATCCGCCCAGCAAATATCTTGGCGAACCGCAAAACGTTTGTGCTAGCAGACTTTGGCCTGGGTAAAGTCAAGGATGCCCAAGAACAATCATTGACGCACTGGGTACCAACGACGGGTGACTATTTGGCCCCGGAATGTATGGATGACAACCGGGACCCCCAAGATGTTACGAGAGCAATTGATGTTTGGGCTGTTGCGTGTCTCATTGCGGTACTTGCTACATATATTCACAATGGGCCCAAGGGCGTCGAGGACTTTTCCATCTGCCGAAGAGCTCCCGGTAGGCGGCAGTGGATGGAACGCGTATTCTATGACGTTAAGGGTGGTGTCAAAACCCAAGCCAAAGAGTTCTTGGAAGCTCTCCCTGACAGTCGTCCTGGGGATATTCCCATCTCCCCTCTCGTCCAGCTCTCACTCGGCATCCTCTCTACGAACCCGAGGCCAAAGATTGAAACCGTGTGCGACAGGCTTACCTACGTAAGCTTGCAGGCGCACTTTCGTTCAGTCCTACAAAAGTTCATCAAATACGCATCTGAATGTGGAGATGCAGGTACGGAGGTTGACTCTAACAGGCTTTGGTTTGCTCGAGAGCGCTTTCGGGCGTGGGGCTGGGCACTCTGGTTTCTAGACGACAACCCAGACGTACAAGGAATATCAAGTACTTACAACGATCTATACCAGAGCTCCATCGAGATCATGGAAGTCCTAATCGACCAGCTTAATAGCGTTCTTCATTTAAATGAAGTCTCGAATCCCACGAAGCTGAGCCAGGAAACCCAAAACACGATACTCGATAATGTGCAATCATTGTGGTCTCTTCTTCCGGCTAGGATCGAGGAGAGGGCTGACGACTACTGGAATAGATCTATCTTGAATAGTGACAATGTGGATCACTTGAAAGCTATTCGACGTATCTTGGCTTCGCGTCAGTCTGGTTTCAATGGCACGAGATCTCTGGCGATGATGAAGTTGCTACCGGCCGCTGTTCTCAATCCAGAGAGGGATATTATTTCCGACAACCTTGGGTCATGGATGATCGACGCCCACGATGTGGATAGGAATGGAGTCGACGATAAGTCGTACACAATCGGCAGGTTCCAAGGGTCTGAAGTGCTGATTGAGTGGATGTTGTCCACGCCGGCGTGGGCCAAAGTGCACCAGGGCCAAAGAAATTTTGTGATGAGCTTACGGGCTCGATACTTTGGGATGGATCACAAACCCCCAAGCCTCCGCACACTGAAATGCCTAGGCATCTTCGAGGAAAAAGGCAGAAGGTCTGGCTATGGGTTCGTTTACCAAATCCCGGGCGGCATCAATCGTTCTCCGTTATCCCTTCACAGTCTATTACACCAAAACAGCCAGGATCGCAAGAACAAACCGCAACCGCTTCTCGGAGACAAATTCAAGCTGGCATTTGCTATCGCCGACTTTTTGAAGCACTTTCACATGATTGGATGGCTTCATGAGAGATTGGACTCCAGTAATATCATTTTCATCCCCCCACTTGAAGTACGCGGCGACGGTGCTTTCCGCGAGGAAGCAACAGGAAGTCCGTATTTTGTTGGTCTTCACCGAAGTAGGCCGGATGGTAGTCTTTGGCAGACAGCTGGGCCCGACGGTCTTTCTCAGTTTCAGCATCCGCAGTACGTCACAAGTGGACGGTATGAGATGAAATACGATTACTATAGCCTGGGCCTTGTTCTTCTAGAAATAGGGTTATGGCATTCGTTAGATACTCTACTCAAGGATCACGAAACCTTGGGCGGCGAAGAGATCCGACAAGAGATTTTGAAGTACTCTAGAGAACAGCTAGGACCAAGAATGGGGCTCATTTATAGAAATGTCGTGGTGCAATGTCTGCAGTGTCTAGAGGGTAGCGTTTCCGGGGGCGAAATCGGATTAGAGGGAGAACAGGCAGCCAAAACCGCAGATGAATCAGGCCAAACAGCTATACTCGGTAACTTTACTGCACTTGTTGTTGAACCACTACGAGAACTAGCAATTTCATCAATTTAGAAAATTGCAAAAGTCTAGGCTGACGCATGTTCCGCGTTTCCTAGAGGCATGGAATCAATTAGTAAGCTAGACTCATATTGAGGATGCAGCTGAATGCTAGCAACGGATAGACTAATACCCAGCAGACATCATTCATGGTGATATCAAGCCCGAGAATATCCTGATATTCCCTATCGAGTCTGGAAAATACGAAGCGCGGCTCACTGACTTTGGCTACTCCTCCCGATACATGAATGAAGAAGGCAAGCTCAAATTGCCCATATCCGCACCTTGGAATGCGCCCGAAGTAGACCGTCACGGTCGCCTTTGGACCCCGAGACAGGCGAGACGAGCAGACCTATTTTCCACAGGCATGCTTTTCGTCTGGTTACTTTTCGAGCCTTACCTCTCCAAATCTGTCGACCCTCCTCCTAGCATCAGCTTACCCGACGCTTCAGATACCATGGCGCTCCTTCACCAGGTAAAACCCAACATGAAGAGCTTTGCTCAAAAACTGTTGATGACGGCAACGGGTTTAGATCCTGAATTTAGGACGGCACTTGAGACTTTCTTGCTCTCGTGCTTGGACAATGACCCGGAAAAGCGGGATGTGTCGGTTTCCGACTTCCTCGGGGAAATCAACCAGACAGGGTGAGTTCATTGATAACGCTCCCAAAATTCCTTCTAATAATGAGATGAGAAATACAAGCGTGCACACATCAGGGTTTAAGATGGAGGACGCGAGCTGGGATTCAGGGCAAGATGAAATCAGGGTGAGTATAAGTTGAACCAGCCAAGACTGACGAATAATCCATGACGGCGCTGAATGCGGATTTATAGCTAGATCAATCACTTCTTGACCTTTACGTGTGTGACTACAGAGTGCGGCAATACCTTGCCAGGTGTCTTCACGAAGAGTACGATAAAGATGGTTCATACAAAATGTCGCTTGCTTTTTGCTATCTGGCTGGCTTTGGACTGTTAAAAGATGACAGTAAAGCGCGTAACATCCTTCAGCAGACCCCATATACGATAGACGGCATATTAGAGCGGTTTCTCAGTCTCCAAGACCATGGAATGCCTCGCTATCTTCGTTTCACAGACTGGTATCAGGCAGGTCACATAGGGTGGCCCGACGATTTTGTAGGAGGATCCCGGCAGGAGAGTTTAAAGAGGGCCGAAGGCTGGCTGAGGCGTGAGATCCAAGATGTGGATAATTTCTTCGGGCAGCACTTGCGAGAGAGAATCCAGATGAACTTGAGCTGGTCACTTGCCCGAACATACCTGTTTCGGGATCGTTGGGAAGATTTCGAGCGTTTGCTAAAGCAAATCCTAGAAGGTTTTAAACCGGAGCAGTCGTGTGACGATGATGACAAATGGATGGTATACCCTATCTACAACAATCTCCTGGTGGCTTATCAGAAGCAATGTAAATGGGAGGCTGCAGACGAAGTTGGCCGGAAAGCCGTGAGCATGGCCGAGAAGCATTTTGGCCAAAATCACGTCAGAACCATGGAAGCTCGAGTTCGCCTCAGTCTATTGCGATTAGACCAAGGGCAGTGGAAACTCGCTGAGAAGTCGCTCCTAGATATCGTAAGAAGTGGTGAGGATGTATTAGGGCCGGAGCACCCGCGTCTTATGCGGTGGAAACACTCCCTCGGGCGACTCTGGCTTGACAATGGGAAAGTATTGCATGCCGAGGAGATAGCGGTCCAATTGAGCGAGATATATCGGAAAGTCCTAGGACCAGACCACCCAAATACATTAGGCACTGTTAATTTTCTTATCGAAGCATATATTTATCTGGGGAAATGGAAAGAGGCATTGCCTATAGCAGAGAGACAATTCAAGGAGCTCAAGGTCTCCTTAGGCGAGGACAACTGGCAATCGATACGCTCTGCTGGCACACTGGGCAAGATATATTCGGATATGGGTCAACTTGGCGATGCTGAGGCAGTGCAGGGCAGAGTCCTTGAAAATACTAAACGCATGAGAGGAGAGAACCCACGCCAGACTGTATTTGCCATGGGTAATTTGGCAGAAACCTACCAGCGCCAAGGCCGACTGGATGATGCTATACGTCTTCGTACAGAGGCTGTAGCCCTCAGCGAAGCGGTCTTTGGAAACGATAGTTTCCACCACATGACGCAGCTAAATAATTTGGCGCAGTCCATAGCTGTCAGTGGTGATCTGAACCAGGCCGAGGTCATGGTCACCGAACTACTTGCAAAGAGGCGGGCATTGTTCGGGCCAAAACACCCGGATTCCGTGACCAGCATGAATGACCTGGCCACAATATATCGTCAACAGAATCGACTACACGAGGCTGTAGATCTCTGGAACCAACAGCTCGAGCTCGTCAAGGAGATGCAAGGGGAGGACGCCCCTAACTACATGGTTATCATAAATAACCTCGGCGCGGTACTTGCTCATCAAGGTAAGTTCGAGGAGGCAGCGAAGCTGTTCGAAGAAAGTTTAGCCATATCTCGGAGGCTGCTAGGACCTGACCACCCCGAAACCCTGAAAGAGTTGAACAATCTCGCGGTCATGAGGAAGTATCAGGGACGGTACGAGGAGGCAGAAGTGTCCCTGAGGAGGTGCCTTGACATCCAGCGGCGCGTGTTTACACGGGATCATCCCGACACTGCCACCTGCTTGCTGAATCTGGCAATGAACTTGTGGCGCCAAGGCCGTCCGGAGGAAGCAACGAGTCTTATGATTGAGTGTTTCGTGATGCGGAACCGGCTGTTTGGCCCGGAGCATCAAGCCACACGAGCATGCCTGGTGAGGCTGGCGCAATGGCGCAACTTAGAAACCTAAAGTTGAAGTAACTAAGGAGATCCACCCCCATGGACCCCTTCGCTGCCCTTAAAGGACGTCAAAACCCCTGGTCAGGCCAGAAATTCTGGATGGGCAAACTTCGGCAATATAACTTAGACCGAGAAGGAAAACAGGGGAAGTGAAAGAAAAAGAAAAAGAGAAGAGAGAGAGAGAGCCCCCCCCCCCTTGCTGTTTTGACAGGGAAGAAAAGAAAGGGGGGACAGTATTGCTCACGAATGTTAAGGCTTATGCTAGAGGTTTGACTGGCGTATTGGAACACATTCAAATTAAATATACAACCTCTGTTATGCTACGCCTACTTGTACAGCGCAAGCAAAACTATCTGGGTATCGCTATCGTGTCCTGTCCTCGGTCGGATATAAGAACTATAACATTTGCACACTACACATCTAACCGCAGCAGATCACTGCTTGCGCTGACGCCTGTCCCGTCTCTTCTGCCTGGCATGTGCTTTTAGGGTATCTTCATCCAGAATAAAGTCCGGCAGCTCAAAATCGTACTCGCTCGTTTCTGGGACTGGGTGACCCCAAGCGAGAACTATCCTTCCCCTCCGCCTATCTTTATTCAACGCCGCGTCCCTTTGGTGTCTCTTCTCAAAGAACGAGGTGAATTCCCGGGGCGCGTGATCTACTACGGCAGGAGGCGGTTCTCCCCGAATCCTTCTAGGCGAAGTCGACGCTGTGTATCTGGCTCGTTCCATTGCTTCGTCGTGGAGCTGGCGTGCCGCTGCATCAACGTCGCTATACTCAGGCGGTTCACCGTCGCTATCGGGATCATCGCCGCTCTCATTTCCGACGTCCGCCATGTCAACGTCCTCCATGCTGGCAGCTCCCTCACTGCAGTCGCTGTCGTCCATTTCGTCTTCTTCGTCTTCTTCTTCCTCATCACCCTCCTCCTCCTCCTGATCTTTATCCTCTTCATCTGTTTCCTCCGCGAGAGCGCGTTCTCTTTCGAGCTTCCGTCTCTTCTCCTCCTGGCTCCATAGGCGGAACTTGTCAAGAATGGTCTGGCATCCTTTGATGAAATGATCACGAGCAGGCTCAAAACTCTTCCTACGGCTCTCAGTAACCCCGTTGACACCCATGGTTCTCAACCAATCATGGCCTTGTAGCTCGCCAAGCAATCGAATAATCTGGTCTTTCTCATGTTGGGCGCGACCTCTTTCTGTGTTCCGGATGGACTTTTCTAACCTCTCAGCTTTTCTATGCGCCGGTGCGAAATGTGAATCTGGTAATGGGTCTTCGGAGTCGGAGTCGTGATATTCTATTTTGGGAAGGTCAAAGTCGATAATTGGGGCGTTGTGTAAATCTGTGAATAGGCGGTCACTGTATAGTCGCACTGTAGAAGGATGGAATCGGTGATCGACATGAATTGGATGCTGGGATGCGCTGGTGGTGGTGGTGGTGGTGGTAGTACTCGTTAGAACGTCTGATGGTTCGTGTTCCGTGTCGAGGATGATGATAGGTGTGTCAACATTGAGAAGGTCTAAATTAGGGAAACGTGGTACATTAGCATGAGAGGCACCCATGAATAGTAGGCGTGGCTCGTGCAGTGCGCGTCAATGCGCCGCGGGTGATGGGAGGCGAGCAGAGAAAAATACTCGATTGGCACTGTATATTTACTTACGTTGTTCCTTGGGATCATTTCCAATCACCTCGTCGTACTCGGGGAAATAAGCGGCGAGTTCGCTCTTGAAGCGGGTTGCCTCCTGCGAACGCAGTTTGCGACCGGGCGGACCAGCAGCCGAGTCGGTGTCAGCAACACTGGGCTGCAGGCGGTCCAGTTCGTGTCGGATGCCATTGATAACCTTCTCTTGATGTCTCGTGAGGCCATGTTCCTTACCTGTCGCCGTTGTTGGTGTTATGGTCGTCGTCGTCGTTGTTGTCGTTGTCGTCGATGTAGTTGCAGTTGTTGTGGTCCGGGGAGGGAGAGGTGGTGGAGGCCGTGATTGAGGCGGAGGAGGATCCGTGGTAGCAGGAGGAGCGCGGGTGGGTAGAGGGACAGAAGGGAGGGGATTGGTGGTGGCCGGAGAGGGTCTGTCGGGTTTGTAGGAAGACGCGACGTCCGCGACGTGGACGGGCTGCCGTCTCACTAAGCCGGGCGGCTTGGAGGGGCCGAGGGTTTGGGCAAGTGGTCGTGCTAAGATCTCAACGGCGATGCGAGTCCTCTTCGCCTTGAGAGCGTCGCCCAGGTTGTCAATGGGATCGAGTGGGTGCTTCATGCGAGCGGCACCAGCAACAGCAGCAGCAGTAGGCGACAGGGCGAGGTGCTGCTGTTGCTGCGACGGCAGTAGGTGCTGTTGTTGCTGATGGTGCTGCGCTTGGCGAGCGTGCTTCTGGTTCTGGTGCGAGCGGCGGAATCCCTCAGGTCGTCGCGATACGGTGATGGCCATCGGAAGGATCTGGCGAAGTGATTACGGTCATGAGAAGCGACTGTGTTGGATTTTCACTGCCTTCACCCTTGCTGCATTGATGATTGAATTCCTCCGTCTCTTGGGCCTCCTTTCAAGGCCAATTGACCTGTAAATTTGGGGATTGCCTAGGTACCGCTAGCCTAGAGTCTCCACTCTGGAAGTGCAATTCCCTGCGATTAGGGAATTGGTTCACCTAAACACTAAACAGCACCTGCTGTTAGGTATGCCGCATACCTAGAAGTTACAGCGCGTCATAGCCAACGATACTGTGCCTAGTGCACACTGTATGCCCTTTTGGCTTTTTGTAGCAGTCAATGCGCTGGGGTGTAAGGTTTATAGGGAGCTGGCAACCAATCACATTGCGCGCTCTTTGCATGCAAGATAAGGTCCGTAGATGGTCCAAAAGAGCCGCGATCACAACCTCCGTAACATAAAGGGAACACACACAAGAACAGAGTTACATTAGCTGGAACTTTTGTCCACCCCCATTCCCTGTGCATGGTCACATGTGATGTGGAACTCGAAGTGCCGGGGTACCATTTCGAATCTAAGATTATCTTTTCAAGATATACCTTCCCAACTGTAACCCATCGCTTCAGTGTTTCGTAGGTCTACCTTGACCCCGGCAGAGGTAGCAGCAATACGCTGGTATGTCAATCAAAGGTACACGTAGGGTTTCATTTTGATCGTCCCCATAATTGGCTTGAAACTTCACGGTATGCCTAAAGGAGCAGTTCACTAATTGCTTATGATGAGCAACTTACATGCAGATGACTCACCAACTGAACTTCAGTCTCGTTCTCAAGATATCTTTACTTTACCTATTTTAGCTTCGCAGCGCAGTAGGCTCACGTTTTTGAAGTTAATAACAAGCTTCAATTTTCCACAACAAAGAGACTTGTATAGCTAGGGAGTCTTGTAACCGCTATGGATTACCTAGTTTATACTACTATTCTGGCCTGCGCCCACTAGAACTCGCCATTCAAGCTGAATGAGTGTAGATTTCACCAGCATGTTACCGGCAACGGGTACCCGGTGTTTCCCTAGGACGCCCAGGAAATACTTAATACGTTTAGCAGGTTGCTATTTTCTCTCTCTCAATGCCCCTTGGGGATCTTTCCTTCGTTGTAGAAACTAGACTGCTAATATGCACCAAGCCCTCGGGATACAAAACCTGATTTAGAATACCGCGCAGGGGAATTAAGAAGTCAGCAACCTCAGCAAGGCTACGCCAATACACGGGCAACTCCGACCTTATAGATGCAGTTGTAGCGGCAAGCTTTTTAATATCAGCGTTCACATATCACATTACCTGATGGTCGCGGACTCTAAACTCTTTGATGCTATTATGCTCACAGGTATCAACCATAACACAAGTATGATCGACTCAAAGAGCCTTATCTGGTCCCTTCCTCCCCAGGCTGCCTCGCAGCAGGATGCTCATAGATCCGGCGAGTTTGATACTTGATAAACAATCTAGGCTGACGAGACGTCTAATATTAATACGTGGGTTATGGAGAAAGAGAGGGCTGGAGTTTGTGCTAACGATGATATGCTGATATTGCAAACAGCAGACGTAGCTCTGCTATTAAAAAAGACTAAATATCTATTGGCTTTTACAGGATTTCTAGACGGCGATATATATTATATTATATCAAAGCTAATCTATTATTGATGAAACTCTATAGTAGAGGCAAGATACTATTATTTTACCTTACATCGATTCCTTCTCGAAGAATGAAGTCGCCCATACAACAACAGAGAGATTTGACACATTTAGTTGTTGCTAAATCTAGTCGCGCTACCCTATTGACAATTAATATCGAAAACGAATAAATAACCCGACCGTATTCGTCGTATTTTCGAGTTGCAAGGATCGCTCTAATAAGCTGAAGTTATAGATTTTAATCAGGCAGTCGAAGAGCGAACGTCATAATACAAAGGCATCCCGAGCCATCCTATATTCCAAGACCGATAAATTCTTACCCCCAATAGGGCACATAGAAATATCCTAGTCCGTGTCGTCGAAATAAAGTTATTCCAAGAATAGGACTCTTCGGCAGAAGATGCGCCTTATTACCGGGTAAGTCGGGCGTGGGAAGGGGGAGGAGGGTGTGAGGAGGGTGTACGAGGAAAACGCCAAGAACAGGGCAGAATGGCTAAATTACGTCATTTTGAGCGTGAAAGGGCAACGTTCTCTCTCGACGCCTGCCATTTCCAAAATAATCACTTATTTATCTAGGTATGGGACGGATATCGCTATTTACTTACTAGGTAAGTGTACTCTATGAATTTTGAAAGTGCTTTCTTCAATTAATTCTGTATTGAGGCGATACGGCTATGGCTGATGATCGCCCATATAAGTCCTTGCCAAGACAAATCACGACACCGTTAAAGACTACAACATGAACATCTTTACATGGGAATTTACTTTCGCATAGAATACCGTTTGAATCGAACATGGATAAAACGCAAAATTCTGTTCCAAAAGAATACACAAGGACGCCACTAGATCGTGGCACCACACCCCCTGGTTCCCCATCTCCAGCGTCCCAAGCAGATCATACCCCTCCATTACAACAATCAAATCATATACCTCAACCCCTAATAAGTGGTAGCACACCATACGCCAATAGCACACGGGCTGAACCAACGTCGTCACCTCACCAGCAGTACCTAGACTCGCTACAGCCACCATCAGACGAAGATTTCGCTCGGCTCAGCAGCCTCCAGGAAGACCGCGAGAGAGAACATAGACAACGCGATAGCGACCTGAAGCGCCAGGACAAAATCATCGCGCGCAAGAGCATGGAGGCGCGGCGCGATTTTATGAAGAGTAAAGTCTTGGAAGAAGGGGAGAGGGGAGGATTGGACGAAGCAGCGCAAGACCGCCAGGTCTTAGTGTTCGGCCATCGGATAAGTGGGTTATCACATTCTCAGTCACGAGTTAGCAACAATGGCGGTATTAGCGATGCCGGGGAAGACCGGGAAACGTTAAGGGCGAAGGCCGCCACAGTCATCCAACGCAGTTATCGCGGGTATCGTGTGCGCCGAGAGATTCAGGGGCTGGGTCTGGATGCGAGCACGAGGTGGACGCACGCGATACGGGATGCGCAATGGAAAGAAATAACAAAGCCCCGGGCGAGGGAAGAACAGGGCCTTGACAAGGAAGCAGAAGGCGGAGACAGCAATAATGCGAGCAAATCAAACGCGCGTCGGAATTGGATGAAAGTAGCCACGATTGCCCGACGGGCGGGTGGCGACGAGGATTCAGACCATTCTATCTTGAGTGACTCGTCGTCATCACTTAGTAGCGAAGAACTATCACGAATGGACTCTACAGAGCGCGAAGCCGCGCGGCGGAAAAAGCAGAAGGCGCAGGCGAAGCGGCGCAAACATGCCCGGATGATGGGCCTTCAATACTTCCTCGAGATGGTAGACCACAAGCACCGGTATGGCTCAAACCTGCGGACGTACCATGAAGAGTGGAAGCGAAGCGATACGAACGAGAACTTCTTCTATTGGCTAGATTACGGCGAGGGCAATGACTTAGATCTAACACTGTGTCCTCGGGAGAGGCTGGACCGCGAGCGTGTGCGGTACCTGAATCGCGAGGAGAGGCAACATTATCTAGTTAAAGTCGACCACGAGGGCCGGCTCGTATGGGCGAAGAATGGGATCCGCATAGACACGACGGAAGAATGGAAGGACAGTATCCATGGTATTGTACCGATCGACGACCCGACGCCGGCTTTCTCTCCCGAGATAGAGAATCACAATAGCCACCACCATCCCCGAGACCGCCCTAGCTCACAGTCCAGCTCTTCATCACGAGAATCCGAGCTCGAAGCCGCGAGAGCCGCAAAATACGCCAACACGGACCTCGACACCGCCAAGGGGGTCAAGAAGATTAAGCACGTATCCGCCGCAACTATCTTTAATAAACTCCTCCGGAAATCCGTGCGTAAGAACACCTGGATCTTCGTAGCCGACACCTCGTTCCGGCTATACGTGGGGATCAAGTCAAGCGGCGCCTTCCAGCACAGCTCGTTCCTCCAGGGGTCACGGATTTCCGCCGCAGGGCTCATCAAGGTCAAAAACGGGCGTTTGTCCAGCCTCTCACCGCTCTCGGGGCACTACCGGCCGCCGGCGTCCAACTTCCGCGCCTTCGTGCACAGTCTCGAGGACGAAGGTGCCGACATGTCGCACGTCAGCATCAGCCGCAGCTACGCCGTGCTGGTGGGGCTCGAGATGTACGTCAAGACGCGGCGCAAGGGCAAGGAGGCGCTGCGCAAGATGAGCCTGAAGAAGACCAAGGTCTTCAAGCCCGAGGAGGCGAGGAGGATCGAGGAGGAGGCGTGGGATAAGAGCCAGAGCGCGGCGAAGGAGAGGCGGTTCTTGGAGAAGAAGCGTGAGGCGGAGGAGAGAGAGCGTGAGGAGAATAGGACGAGTGCGAAGATCTTGCAGAAGTTGGGTATGCAGGCTAAGCCGTCGTCTGGACCGAGCGACGGTGACCCCGGAGTGGTAGAGCAGAGGGATGAGGGAAAGAAGATATCGTAGCCGACCGGGCATCTGCAGGCAACGGGGTTTTAGGATGATGAAAAGGTAATGGCACGGAATTAGGGCATGGTTTACTGGTTGGTTATTACGTGGCCTGCATTGGCGATGGGCGTTATTTGATATCCTAGTAAGTGAGGCTCAGACCGGCTAGTGTCTATTTACGCAATTATACGTTATGTTGAATCGAAGTCTCTACGACTCAAGACATTTTTGACTGCAATTCCAGGCGTTTTAACAGCCTTTCATCTTTTAGACTAAATTGAGGTTTAGTTCTACCGATATTACCTCAATGATGCCTAACTCCCGCTTAACCAATCGCCGCTACATGGTCCGTCACTAGGCAAGTCCAGTCACTAGTGCCTGTGAAGATGGTATTCCCATCATCAGAGGTCTGGCCGTAGCTGAGAGTCGTGCCATATTGCCAGAACAGATCAGCGGACACGCCGGGAGAGGAGAGCGCCGTTTCTTGCCAGGGGCTCTCAACAGCGCAATGATTCGAAGGTGTGCCATCTGACGAGATTCGTTAGCTCAATTGACACAGTTTATCCCCCGATGAAACGAGCGAGGACACCCAGGATTAACCCCTAAAAGGGGGTGATGAGAGCAAAAGAGAAAATCACTCACATTCCTCAAGCATGCACACTTTCCCAGCAGCTTTGCACGCAGCAGCATGGGCGCTAATCCACAGATTGCCCCAGTCGTTCGCAGTGCCCCATGAGCCAGGGTACAGATGGAAGGTGCCGAAATCAAGCGTGGGGATCTTCAAATTCGCCTCGAAGTCGACGCCCTCGTAGTACGTGAAGGGGTAGCTCCCGTCGCTGTCCGTGGCGAGGCCGAAGCCCTCGTCGCCGAGCGTCACCATGTGCTTCGGGTCGAGCGACTTGATGTACGCGGACGTCGAGCTCGCCCAGTTCGTCAGCACCGACGTCGCGCAGCCGTTGCAGCGCGGCTCGTTGGCGAGCTCCCAGGCGAACACGGCCGGCGAGGTGGCGTAGCGCGACACTACGGCTTTGATGTACGCCTTGTATTGTGTCTGCGCGGCGGTGTTGGTGTACCAGGTTGTTGTGTTGCCGCCAAAGGCGGTGACGTACTGTCGTTGTTCGACGTTAGTTGAACTCTTCTCGTTACCCCTATTTCCCTCACAGGCCCGTCTTTACGTGACCACTTGTACGGGGAGGGGCTACATTGATGGAATAGAAGAGAGTGCTACTCACAGCAGGAATACCGCCATAGTCGCTCCAGTTGTTCACAAAGTTAATAATCAGCTTGATGCCCCTCGCTTCAGCAGCTGAGACGACGTAATCGAGGCGCTGGAGACCGTCCGCGCCCGTGTTGATCGTGGAACCGCTGGCAGACAGCTTCTGGTACCACACGGTGCCCGCCCCAGGAGTCGCCGTGACGTCGTTGAATCCCCAGACGCGCAGGATCTTTAGACCGGCGTCTACCAAGTTGTCGAGGGCCGTGTCGACGTCGACGTTGTTCGTCAAGAACCCGATCCAGTACGAGTTTGTGCCTGCGAAGTACCCCGTTTTGCCATCGATTTGGAACTTTTGGTGAAGAAAAATTAATTTTCCTGCATCTAGCGAAACTCCCGGGGGTCAAGGGGTGAGTTGGGAAGAGTATGCAATGCCCCCAGGATAGCGACTGAGCTAGAACAGCGAGTCTTTATTCTTGAGGGATGCTTGGCCGAGAAAGCAATGATTCATGATGACACTCACATTTAGGCCGTTAGTTGTCGCAAACGCTGTGGAAGTCGGGGTTGATGCAGTTGTAGTGGTCGTCTTCGTAGTTGTGGCTGCGGTCGTTGTAGTGGCCTTAGTCGTGGTGGTCAAGGTTGTTGAGCCAGCACCTGAGCTTCCCAGTTAGCGATATTCTCTTCCTCTTCCCTCTCCCTCTGTTCCTCCCAAGTTTTTGACCCCATCTAGGGGTAATTGGAGTATTAGGTAAGTAAAACTGAGTATCATACCCGCCAGACACTGTGAATAATAATCATTCATATACTGGCAGTGGGCGCCAGAAACGCATGCCGTTTCTCCCGTGTAGTTTATGCCACCACATTGACCGTAGAGAGGGACATCTGCTGAGACGATACCCGCAAGGGTGACGAGCCCAGCGACGGCAGCCTTCATCTTGAGTGAATCCAATTCCTAGGGAGGCTTGATCACCAAATGGCGAGCTTACATTCGGATGAATCTATATCAAGAACAGCTGTATTAATATATGTAAATTAAGGGCCAAGATCGTACATAGACGCATACTCTTATACCATCATAGCGGTTACCAACAAGTGTTAGCCTCAGGACAGACGATGTAACGCAGCTCCTAAAACTAGGGGAGTATAGTTCCGTAGATCACCCTTTGGGCTGGGACCGGTGGACGTCGAGCCATGATCACGGACAAACGAGTTCCACGAGTTCCATGGGCGCATACGCGGTTAACAAGGATCCAGATGTTGCTCCTAATTCCAAATCGCCGGGTCTCCGTCTCTCATGGGCCTCAATTAGAACTATCAATTATTTGTCCTAGTAGCGAATCAAGCCATGAATGCATGTTGTCGACCCAGCCTGCCCGTCTTCTCCAACGACGAAACTGGGGCTGGGGATTTGGGGAACCCTTGAAAATATATTTAGTTGGAGAAGGACGGTTTGAGCTAGTAATAATTTATCTATTACCTGATTCATAGTCATGCTTCTACCAATGGCAACGATAGACCGCGGCTGACAGAATAACCTCTTCCTTCTGGTTACTAGTCGTTAGACTAGTTCTTCTTGAGGAGGCCCCATCGCTTCAGCGAAGCGTGAAATGGAAACTCGTCGGTGGGCTTCCCGAGAGCCCGGGAGGAACATGCAATAGCCAACCCGATTCGGTGGGGATGAAGTCGGCGCGGGACCTCCGAAACCCCCAATTCGTCCAAGTGGGCTCAAGATATTCCGTTTGAACGTCTAGATGCGCTTAAACTAATGGCAGCATAACGAGCCTAGCTTGAGCACCTTCTCCTTCAGGGCTAAGCTCGGTCAACATATAAGAACTAGTAGAGACAGACAGATAAAGGCCCACATAGCGAACTAATGATTGTATGATATAAATAAGATGTCATTGCCAGTACGATGTAAAGTAAACAAATTTGTGCCGTATTTATCACCCGACGAGCATGCTGCTGCTCATAATTTCAAACATGGGGTCCGTTTATGTTGACAGCTTTTCATCTTTTAGCGGGCTTTCCCTCCTGTCCAACCCCTCAATAACTTCTGTAGCTTCCGAAGCAGTGCTATCCTCATGGATATATAGTCGCATAACCCTCGGTCCGGGGTAATGGTGCGTGGCATGTACCAGCCACCAGACTCCTGACAACACGATGATGCCTACAAGGACAACGCTGGTGTAGTTCATCGATTCGGCGGTCGTGGGGAGTGAGTATGCTATCAAATCAGTCAGCAAGAGATAACTCATTCATCCATTTTTGGGGGTCGGCATTTTGCTACTTACGGAGGACAAAGAATACGTCAAACAGTGCGATGAGTAGCACAGTTATTATGTTAACGACATTGCCCAACCTTCCAAGCGTGAAAGGGCCAGGCGGGAAGTACTTCCGCCCGCTGAGCACGTTTGCGGTGAAGGGAATAGCATAGGAGACGGTCGAGAGGACGACGAACGAGCCCGCCAGCGCCAAGAAGGCACTGTCGCTCCCCAGCGAGATGGCGCCCAGGCCGGTGACGAAGACACAGATGAACAATGTCGACTCGACGGGGCAGCTCAATGACTCGTTCACCCGGCCGAAGAACTGCGAGAAGGGAACGGCGTTGTCGCGAGCGAGGGCCCAGTATGCCCGCGAGTTCGTCAGCACGGTTCCAATGCAGCAGCACATGCTGGTGAGAAGCAAGATGAAAAGGAGACCGAATGTCGCGGGGACGCTTTGCGTTGCCTGCTGGTAGATGACGGCTAGTGGGTAGGTGTTGATGCCGCCCTGGAGCGCTGATAGATCCGTGATGGCGTAGCTCAGGGCGATGACGAAGACGAATGCATACAAGAATCCAAGACCGATCTGAAATCCAATGGCTTTTGGCAGATCCCTCTTAGGATGAGGGAGCTCTTCAGCGATGTGAGTGATAGCGTCGGGAGTGCCGATGGTAAAGGCGCCGTTCAACACTCCTAGCAAGAAGGCCACGCCGCCTGACCAGCCGGTCAGGTTGTTCTCGTCAAAAGAGTTCCAAACGAAGTGGCTAGTAGCGTGTTTCTTAGGCATGGCTGCGATGACGATGATAGTGACGATACCGCCGACACAAACGAGGAACATGCCGAGTTTTTGGGTGTATGGCACTAGGCGATTGCCAAGGATAACGAATGCGGTCGTTAACCAGAGCAGCCCGACATATGTGACGTAGACATGCCATGCCTGAGGGACGTAGGTGTCTTGGTGGTATGTTACATACAACTGGACGAGGACGTTGGCGGTGATTTGTATCAAAGACGCCAATCCGAACATCCAGCCGTAAAAGTTGATCCAGCCCGTGAAGAATCCGAGCATCCGGCCATGGCGAGGGCCGCCGGCGATGGTCGCCCAGTGGTAGACACCACCAGCAGTCGGGACTGACGATGCGAGCTAGAGAGGTGGTTAGTACGACAGCACGTAATACGATTTGAATTGATCTAGATGATTGGTCCGAAACCAAACAACCCCGACGCACCTCAGCTAGACTTAGACCAATGAACGAGTACCAAAACACTGAAACGATTAGGCCGTATATAAGTCCCGGTGGCCCACCGCTAACTGCCGGAAATCTGATGTCAGCACAGACAATCCGAATCTGATAATAGGTTATGAATGGGGTCACTCACGGATAGAGACTGAAATCGAGGACCCGAGGGCAGCCCAAGCATTGTCGACGGTGAGTGCAATGCCAACGATTCCCCAGAGACCGTACTGGCGCTTCAATTGGTCCTTGTAGCCGGCGGCGTTCACTTCAACGCCTCCCTCGACCGCGGCAACAGTCTCAATGTCGAGTCCTCCGAGCTCTGGATGGCCCTGAGGCTCACCATGTTTCTCGTCGACCATGGCCCCTATCTCACCTTATGGCTTATTACCGTGAAACTATAGGAACAAGGATGTGTTTCGTCAAGGAATGGTGATATTGATATTGGTATTGGTATGAAGACAGAGCATAGGTACAGAGTGATCGTCACGGTACGTTCGATTGCTGTTGCGATACTGCCGTCCTGATATATAAGTATGTAGCTACTTAAATGTATGCGATGAATACACGGGACGGAGAGACGGACAAGACAAGAGACAGGGCGGAGAGATTCGGAGATTGACTTGGCGATTTGATAACCGTCGTCATCATCCAACTAAGTACTAAGTAAGTAAGTAATACACCTAATTCGATGAGCATTGCAGCGTAGATTGTAGGACTTCGACTCCCATCTTCATTGGTGCCCGGGGTTGCTTATCATTCGCGCTAGTGGGCCACCCCGGGTATCACCATCTTGAGTGGCATCGTGCTAACGTGCTAACGACGGAGATGGGCACCTAAATCATCCCTAGTAGATAGCAACATAGGTCCGGATATGCAAACAGATATTACTCAGTTATCGCATGTACATAGCCAGATAGGTTAGACAGGTAACACAACACTGCTTTGTCACTTTGTTTCATAACGAGTTTGGGTTCTGATAGAATCGTGCGACTCTTGGCGCGGCATGCCCCCTCATATGATGGTATATCATAACACTAACAGCTAAGAGAGAGAGTTGACTAGGTAGCCGTACTTGATAGGTAGGAGTGTTTCTGTAAGTGGAAAACGACGTTGTCAGCAAAAAAAAGAGACCCAAAAAGGAAAATGGTAAGGAGGTATGCTGACTTAATAGCTATGTTAACGGCTTACTAGAAAAGTCTACTATAAATGCCCAGGTTTCGCCTGTATCTCTATTCTGACCACCATCAATTGTTTACAGACGAATCAAGAACGTCTTATTGACTACCTGCAGCACCCCTATTTATGTTACACATCCCTTTAATCATCACGTCGTTAATAGGTATAGCCTATCCACTTGAGATATAGCTATCTATCCGTCCGTCGTGCTTAGCGCCATGATGCTCATAGTCTAACTAGCTCTCCTAGTTCGGAGCCCGCGGAGCTTGGGACAATACTCCTCCTATGTTAGCAATTGCAATTGCAATTACTGCCAACTCTTACGTTTCTAGAATCCTTCACTCGGTTTGATACAGATGAGGCTAATTGTGGCATAATATAGCTAGATCTATATAACTCTCATCCCCACGCGGGATGGAATAGCGCCGGTTAGATCCTCCCGAAAATGTGGGAAGAAGGGTGTGGCGTCCTTGGTATTCATAGGCTGAACCTAAATCAGGTCCGGTTTGTTGGCGTTGACTGTCAGCCGAGCGTGTGGCTGCGATCATTCAACTCCAACCCCGCAGCGTTTGTTAATAATCGCCTTTGTCATGCTGGTCACTCCTAGATACACATGGACAGAGAATATTATACAAAGGACAGGCAGAGTGTATATAATATATATATTTAAGTGGATGTGCCGTGCGGCTCTTCTCTACGTTAGTACATTGTATCCTAGTGGTCGTCGACAAGGCGGGTATCCTCAAGATTCAATTGGTTCCGCCTGCGTAGCATCGGTACCCTCTTCGGGATTCTCAATATAGGGAGGCGCATCCAGGGGAGCATCGCTCTTCTCGGTCCAGACTTGAGCGAGCTCTTTCTCAATCTCTTCGCGACGCTGCCTCCATTGATCGACTTGTGATAGTCGTTCGCGAAGATCCTGTAGCTCTCGCTCGACTTGCATTTTCTCGCGTTCGGTTCCGATACGCTCAAATTCCCATTCATCGCCATTGTCGCCCAGGCCAAGGGTGAGGTTGAAGGTATGGTACTTCTTGAGAGAAGCTCGAGTTGATATGGTAATCAAAGCTGCAAGCTGTTAGTTTTTTCAGATTAGAGTATTTGTACCATGCGACTTACTTATGCCCTTCTCTTTACAGGTTTCGTATAGAAGTCCCTCAACATCGCTAGATACTGCACTTGTGCCCTCGTCGATGATGGCGTATTGAGGCTCATGATAAAGTAACCGTGCGATACCGATTCTCTGTTTCTCGCCACCACTAAGCACGTCTTTCCATTCCTTTCGTGTATCCCAACCGCCCTCGCGGTCGGGTAGGTAGCCAAGCTTAGCTGCGTCAAGCACTCGTTTTAGATCCCCCTCGTTCTTACGCTTAAGTCGCATGTCGAGCTCTCCATCTGGATAGATTACTTGGTCACGTAGGGTGCCAATGCTTAGGTACGGCCGCTGAGGTAGGAACATGATACCATCCTCGCCAATTGATTTGGGTCGGCTAACCAATCCGCGGTATACGGGCCATAACCCCGCGAGGACTCTCGCAATAGCGCTCTTGCCAACGCCATTAGGGCCAGAAATCAACAAGTGCTCTCCTCGACGGACAATTAGGGAGAGCGATTCCAGCAGCTCCTCGCCTCCTTGGGGCCAAAGGCCCGGCGCTACGATGGGCACGTGCTCCAGTCGAACACCGTCGAATCCCTTCTGGATAGTTCCTTGGACGTCAGAGAGTGAATAGAGTTCGTTACCGCTGGGGCGGGGAAAATACGCATCGGCGTGCACCCGATGAAGCGTGGAGATGAGGGTGTAAACTCGACTGGTGTATCCAGCCAACTCGGCGAGATCCTTGATGGAATACATCATGCGACCGCCAGCATCTGCAAGGGAGAGCATGAGGCGTTTGTTGGTGATGAAGTCCTTCATACGATTACGCTCGCGGCCGCCTTTCTCAGCGTTCTCAAGCATTTCCATTGCGCCCCCTATGCCGCCCCAGGCTGGGAGGAATACTGGGAGAGATGACAATAGGTACCCATATGCACTCCAGCTGTACTTCAAAATGAAGTCCTCAAGAATGTTGTACCTAATCTTGAGCATGTATATGCCCTCCATCCAATTCTTCAGCGATTTGAACTCCTTATTGAGGAATGTCTTCTCCATTTCGGCACCACCATAGAAAGCAACTTCCTCGGCATTAGCTATCAGACGGGCGTGCAAGCCCCTGAAATCACCTTCTTTGCGGCCTTCCACCGCCTTCAACTTTCCAAAAGGCGGAGACATTCTCCGAAGGATACTTGCTGTGAGAAAGTAATTGCTTAAAAGGCCGGTGAGAGCCAGGGGGCCTAGGGAGCGATATAACTGATAATTGAAAACGCACAGATCCACGAATGGTTTACCGAGTGATGAGTACAAGTTGGCGGCTGAAGCACAGAAAAGGGTGAGATCTTGGGTGATAAATTGATCAGCACCTTGACCGACTCCACCGTCTGAGTTGGATAATTTGTAGTAGTTAAGATTGTCGTTTAAGTATAAGTCGTGAATATATCGCGTTAACCTGGTGCGAAATGCAATCGACACCTTGGACTCGAGAAACTTGATCATTGAATTGGTATAAGCAGCAAAGCCACCGAGTCCGCACCACTATATATATATATAATTTAGTAAATAGAATGAACGATACGAGGGGAGCGCGGCAGCTGACCTTGACGATGCCCCAGAGAAAGAGTCGGCCATTGCCTGCGACCAAATCGCGAACGATCTCACCATCAAGACGTGCGACCACAAGCGAAAGATATGTACGCAACATCAAGAATACGCCATGACTAGCCAGCAGCCCAGCTTCTTTGCTCGTCCACCGGGGAATCATGATGCTCATCAGGCTCAAGAATTGGTGAAGGAATGCGAGGTTCAAGCCGGGTTTCGTCTGCGCTGATGGGACGGTACCATCGCCGAGTCCAGAGACCTTGGGTGGGTTGAGGAAAAGGCGCCTATGCGCCTCGAAGGTCAACGGTTTCGTCTTATGAATGACGACTTTAGAGGTGCCATCCTTGTATGGGACGTATATCGTTCGCGACCCATCTTTGCCCAGAAGCCAGGAGTTGGTGCGCACCAGCTTGCGACCCTGTTCCTTTTCTTGTCTTCTCCGTTTCCACCACCTCCGACTCCCTTCGGCGCCCAGGACAATGGACAAAGCGAGGGCAACGGTGGCTATAAGTTTTGTTCGGCGCGAAGTCTTCCGGAAGCGATCTTTAACGAGATTCTTGTACTTGTCGATGAAGGCCATGAGAATGTCTTCGGACGCCGAGTGGCGGAGGGTGGACTGTACCGCCATGTTGGCTGGCTCGTGACGTCAATTAGGAGAGGTCCGGCAGGAGAAGCGAGGTAGCCATTGGCAGCATAGAGCCTGGCATACTTATCGCGGCATGGATTGGATAGGATCGGGCAAATGATCAATGGCCGTGGCTAGTTGTGTGTCGCAATGGGTTGTTGTGTTGTCGGAATAACAGGTAGGAATGTGTGTAGGTGGTGGATGGGAGAGAACGGCCAGTCAAAGACTTGTAGGTAGTAGGCAGGCCTATTCCGTACCTGGATAGGATGCACATCATAACAGCGACATTCTTCCATGTGATCGATCACCTCGGTACACTAGCAGCTCCAATGCCGTCAAAGTGGATCGCTGCCAGCACTAGCCACACCCCAAACTCTAGATGAGCCACTGGGGGCATCTGTGGGCTTGACTCGCATTCCTGCTGACCGGCATTGCACGTGCTTTTCCCCAGGCCAGTGCTCCCCAGACCCAGTACCGTAGCGCACCAGGGGGGTTTTTTGAGAGGGTCTTTTATAAGATGACATATGCTGGTTACAGTGTTAGCGTTTCGGCCACCTAACATAATCAAATTACGTTTTTAACCAAAATAATAAATAATCGAATTAACAAAAAAAATCATAAGTAGTTATAGTTGTTTTTTAATAATATAAAAAAGTATAATATAAAAAAATAACTATAAAAATGTGAAAATAATTATTATTTTTATTTATAAAAAATTCATTAATTAAAATAACACTTTAAAAGTTAAATTATTTATTAGCTTAAACTATTATTTTAATATAAAGTTAAAAATTTATATATTAATATATTAAAATAAAATAATAACATTGTTTATAATTAAATTAATAAAATAGCTATAAAAATAAAATATATATTATTTTATAGCTTTTTTTTAAAAAGATTATAATAATAAGTTTTTTATATTTTTTTATTATAAAATAACTTTATAATCATTAATTAATATAAATTAAAAATAAAGAAAATATATTATTATAATCCTTAAGCAAGGGCTATTTAACAGTATATTATTTAAGCTTATAGCTATAGTATTGCTCCAGCTACTCCATATTTAAGGCCGTACTGATTTTATACTAATACTAACTAATTTCTAACCCTGCTCTAGCACATCCGACACCCCTTAATCTACGAGCATCCCCCCCCCCTTTTTTTGACAATACTACCACGCTGGCACTGTTGGCCGAACTTTGTTACTGGGCCCTTCTCTGGGTGCTCGGTGCCGTCATGGACAAACCCAAGTCTGACAGCGACTCCTACATCATAGTCGGGGCGGGAGTCTTCGGCACCTCTGTTGCTCACCACCTAATTACTCGATACCCTTCTGCCGATGTTGTTCTCATTGATCGGGGTCCGTTTCCCCACGAGGCGGGCGCGTCGTGGGACTGGAACAAGGTCGTTCGCGCCGATTACACCAACATCCTGTACATGGAGCTCGCTCTCGAGGCGATGAAGCATTGGAGATCTGATGACTTATACTCTGCAGATTACCACCAGAGCGGTCTTGCCTGGGTCAGTGACAAGGACCTCCCACACGCCATCATCGAGAACTACAAGAAGCTGAATGCAACAGAGAAGTACCACCTGCTTACGCCTGACGAGTCAAGAGCCCGTTGGGGTGGTGCTTACTCGAGCGCTGATTACCCAAACGGTACTGAGGTCTTCTTCAACGAGGGTAGCGGCTGGGTCGATGCTACCAAGACACTTACTCGAGTGATCCAGGCTGCCGTTGATGCCGGAGTCAGATACGTCGCTGCCGATGTGAAAGAAGTGGTTTTTGAGGCAGATGGGTCAACGACCGGGGTAAGGACCTCAGAGGGTGATGTTGTTCTTGCAAATCATGTCATCCTCGCTACTGGGGCCTACACGCCGAAGTTGCTTATGGACAGCGCTCCCAACCGAAGCGAGATCCACGCAGGGCATCGTGTGGTCGCCGCTGGAATTAGTGAGGGGTCTGTCATACTGGACGACGATGCTGCCGAGTTCTATGGCAAAGGCCCCTGTTTCGTCTCCGAAGCAGGCTATACCCTAGGTGAGCTACTCAGAGTTGGATGCGCCTAAGACGAACGGAACTAATCAATGCAGGCGGTGTCATACCACCAAACTCGGAAAACCGGATCAAGTTTTACCGGGATGTGAGTTTCACCAACACTATCCGCCATGAGGTCACTGGCAAGAACATCTCTGTACCGCCAAGCCGGGCGGACTACGCTCAGTGGAATGTATCTTCGGGGATGAAGGAGGAAGTGAGACAGACATGCAAAGGAATCTACGGAAATGCGAGTGATACTTGGGAGCTGAAAGATTACAGAGTATGCTGGTTAGTAGCCTCCTTTTTGGCCCAAACCTCACGCCCTCACACGCATACAACACCTGCAGTCACTCGCACCAGAGCTACCGTCGACTTTAGAACTGACAAATGATTCAGGGATGCAATCACTCCAAGCCAGGATCATGTCATCTGTGAACATCCACACTCACGTCACTTATACATCGTGACTGGCGGTTCTTTCCATAGCTGGAAGTTTTTACCCGTCATCGGAAAGTATGTAATCCAGATGATCGAGGGGACTCTAGACGCCGAGCTGTCAAAGACATGGGCTTGGGATCGCGATGATAAAGGCTCTGCACACGAGGGGTTGCTCCCACACCGGGAGATGAGGGACGTGTGATGGGGTGATTGGTCAATATTCGAATCGAAAGACATCAGATAAGGTATTACTGGGCATTACTGAGCTGGCAGGATTGGTACATGCGAGTATTAACAAGTCTCATCTAGAATGCTACCTGCCGTTCCAAAATCAATAGCGCGTCCCTCAGGTTGCCCTCAAGGGCTAATCAGCATAGCCTCCGAATCAGAAATACAATACATTAGACCCTTGAGCCCCAGTGGTTCTCACCATGCCATGGTTGACACCGATGTTCTTGGGTATACTCTTATGTCACTCAAAAACATTGAAACTAACACGCAGGACTACGACCGATATTTGATTTTTTTTTTTTTTCTGCAGATACGGTCGGGATGAGTTTTCTACTCTGTACGCCCATGTTGAAAAAAACCCCGAAGCACTTGACGCAAGGTAAACTATGCGGTCGCAGCAAGATCTCTACCACACAGGTGCCATCTTAAATAGTCCAGATCATACCATATCTTAGCGACTCTCAGCTCACTTTATAGGCACGTAGGCCCAAACAAGATATCCAATGTTTCAGCACACCTACTTAGATCTTTTCATCGGAAAGTACGTAGATCATAGATATATATAGGTTTCCCATTTATCATTAGATAAAGATATAGAATAATAGCCTTCCCACTCAACACAGGAGGCTACGAAGACCTCTAACGTCAAAATCTGATATACCAGTACAAGCAGCACTCCAGCATATTCAGCCACCCCTTCATATCTATTTACGCACGACTCTAAGTACAGGGGTTTCCATAGCCAGCCATAACCTCATATCATTTAAGGTTATCTAGACGACTGAATGATTTCTCGCAGCCAGGGTATCTACACCGGAATGTTTTCTCATGTTCATCATATGGGTTCTAGTCTCACTATCAGTAATACAGCCTCAAGCACCCAAAGCAAGGCTCATACTTATATTCAGAATTACACTTAAATATACGTATCTACCCTTCCTTAACTCCTCCCTTCGTGCATTTCAAACCAAATAAACATTTATAGACCCCGCTACCACGTGTGCTTACGTCTACAATTATTACACAAGCAGCTTGATCAACTTCGTCTTGATTGGGGGACGCCGATTCATTGCTATCGATATCTGAGAACGCGGTGTCATCGTGTTGCAGAGAGACAACGTACATTCGCGCGGATGGGAGAGTACTGATTGATAGATGTGGCTGGAGAGGCGGAGTTTGAGAGCGATTTCCTACGGGCAATTCAGGAGGGCTTTGCTGTCGAGGCAAGGGTGTAGCCTCGAGGTCATACGCAGACGGCGAGTGCGCTGCACGAGGCGAGGGAGGAAGAGGAGAGGCTTCCCAGAGCTTTTTGATGGTGATTGTAGTATCGGTTATAGAGGAATGGATATTCCTGGAGGCCAGTGTAAGAGATTGACTTGAGTGAGAAAAAGCTGTAGTATCACAAGAGATTTGGGAATCTGGGAGAGACTGAAAACTCACTTAGGGGCTTCATGTGTGTCATCTAAATAGTCAACAGTACTGAGATCTAAGTTAAGTAAAGTTTCATAAGTGGATGCGTATTCTGATACATATTCACCTTTAACGAGTAACCTTAATATTTCGGATATAATCTCCATTATAGTGATTTAAAAGTTGCCTATATTTGCAAGGAGGCACCTGCGTTCGTGATAGTTTTTGGAGAATCGCGCTACGATTGGAGGCAATTGTCACGATCTGGGAAGTAGGTCAGGTACAATACTGTAGTCTTCATATATTGTAGTAGGTCTATCCAAGACTAAAGCCAATTCCTAACAGCAATAATTTCTATAGCACCAGGTCTAGCAAATGCCTCTTTTTGTTTTAAATATGCTAAAAAAATAGTTTAATAAAAGTAGCAATATAATTATATAATGCTAGTTTAAGGTTATTTTTATTACTAAATAAAGCATTAACATAAAGGTAACATTTATAAATATATATTATAATAGTTATAGCTTTTAGCTTTAAAAACTGTTTTATATGCTATATGCTTTATAATAAGTATAGCTAATATATATAGCTTTATTATAGCTAAGCTAAATAAATTAAATAATAAAACTATATATTATATAAAAGTGCTACTTATTATTTTAACCTTTTTTTTTATTTTATAATTTTAATATATTATAATAATATTATTAATATTATTATTTATATATATAAAATATAATAATAATAAATAAATATTATTTATTATTATAATAATATAAATATTATTATAAACAAAATGTTTTAATAAAATAAAGCTTATAGTTTAAAATATTATTTATATATTAATTATAAAATAAAAAAAAAAAATAAATATTTAAGCTTAAGTTATATAATATAATATTTATAAATATATAATAAATAAGTTTAATAAAAACTTTTTAAAGCTAAAATAAATATTAAAAACTTTATAAATTTTAATAGCTATTTATTTAAGT